>WNLI01144947.1:0-10095 GCA_025802215.1 Wirenia argentea
TACAAGACGACCTCACTTACCCACCGGTCACACTGCTCCACAGGTTAGATACATGTATAGTATAGATATCACAATCACACGATTCACAGTGAAATCTACACGGCGACCTCACTTACCCACCGGTCACACTGCTCCACAGGTTAGATAGATGCATAGATATCACACGATTCACAGTGAAATCTACACGACGACCTCACTTACCCACCGGTCACACTGCTCCACAGGTTAGATAGAGGTATAGATATCACACGATTCACAGTGAAATCTACATGATGACCTCACTTACCCACCGGTCACACTGCTCCACAGCTCAGGTTAGATAGATGCATAGGTATCACACGATTCACAGTGAAATCTACACGACGACCTCACTTACCTACCGGTCACACTGCTCCACAGGTTAGATAGATGCATAGATATCACACGATTCACAGTGAAATCTACACGAAGACCTCACTTCCCCACCGGTCACACTGCTCCACAGGTTAGATAGATCAGATGTATGATGTAGTGTACCATAAGATGTAATAAAAATTAAAAATTGTTATCAGTCAGATACTATATACCCCTCTGTCACACGGCCCTTGGTCACACGGATATAGACCTCCTGCATGATATTGACTGAACAAAAATGATGTGCCAGTTTGCAAGTAAAATAAAACTTCACCATGACTGAGCCCATGCATGATGCAGGGGTTTAGGCAGGATTTCCAATCCACCAGTGCTAAACAAATAGCCTACTAGGCCATGCTAAAGATTAACTGTTCTAACAAAATCAATGCCACAGACACCTACATACCTCCTGAGGGGTGCACGCAGCACATACTACCTTCTACCAGTTATTCACACAAATAATTAGTGTACTGAGTACTGACAGAATAAACATGTATGTGAAGAGTATCTAGTAGTGAGTGACATGTGTTTGTTATGAAAACAGTTTACTGAAACAGCCTGTGTAAACAGGCCCCCAGGGTGTGCAAAACACAGGAGGACGGTCTCTGGCTAAAGCCCTGACTGCCCATGCACCGCGAGCAAATTTGATGACACACTCTTTGCACTGTCCTAATGCCACGTCACATGTATTTTAATATCCATGAAAATTGTGCATATTTCAATAATCTTTACTGTAAAAGTGCAAATTAACTCCAGTGAAAATAGCTGTAGGTACATACAGTATTACTTAAAAGCTAAATTGTACAAATTTATTTGTATAAATATAGTAGATGTCAAAACAATTGACGGGCACTTTGGCTGCGGGTTCGCACGTAGGCTGCAACCATTCGTGGGATTTTTCCCGGGCGCGCAAAGCCGCATTTGCGAGATTCCTGCATGGCAACATGGACATTTCTGTAAGTGCGGTATATAAATGCACACATTTATTTTATTCACTTATTTTAAATTAGAGATTTTGAAAATACTTGAGTTGTATAAACTTGTATCTGGACTATCATTGTTCTATAACAGGCGCTGAGACAGAACATACAGCAGATGTTGACCCGCATCAGTGACATCACATACGAGCCCAGGCTGATCGACGGGCGCAGTGATCACACACAGCTGCCACACAGCTTCCGTGATTCGGGTATGTACAAAAATAATTTTATCCGAGTCATCCTAGGAGTGATGTGATCCAAGTTTGTTCGAAAATAATTTTATCTGAGTCATCCTAGGAGTGACTCGAGGTGACCCAAGTTTGTTCAATTCATCAGAATCGGGTCAAGAGGGCATCACCGATTCACCAGGGAGTGCTCCTCAGAAATAATCTACAAATCCTGGAAACTTTATGTATCTGAACATACACAGATGACCAGTATCTGTGACATCACATATGAGCGCAGGCTGATCGACGGCCGCAGTGACCACACACAACTGCCACACAGTTTCCGTGATTCGCGTTTGTATGAAAATAATTTTATCCGAGTCATCCTAGGGGTGATGTGTTCCAAGTTTGTTCAATTCATCAGAATCGGATCAAGAGGGCATCACCAGCGAGTGTTCCACCGAAATAATCTTCCAATCATAAACAAATTCTCCGAAAGCGCTTTCATTGGTGTATAGTATGAACGCAAAATTTGATTTGAGGCATCCTTAGGACAATGGTACTCAAGTTTGATCAAATCGTCTAAATTGGCTGAAATGGTTGTGTCTAAGCGAAGGGAGTGATTAAAAAAGTCATGCAAAAATCTCATAAACCTAATGGGCTACCCTGCAATCTATGTTATAACATGTATAGTGACCGAAAGTTAGAAGGTATGAGCAGGTAAAATGAGAGTAGGATATTTTCATCTGCCATGACTCTTAGACAGGGAGGAAGCTAGCAGAAACCTGTGAAATGCAAAAAGGGCGTGGGCCGTGGGTATTGCAAATAATACCTAGAAAAAATAATATTTTATACATAATTATTACGTAATCGTATAAAATAATGGAAAAATCTTGAATGTTATACTATTCATTGTAAATTGTTGATATGATTTTGCGTTGCAGGTGTAACGTGTAATTACAAGTACAGAATGTTGGCTCTGGATGCATTATCTGCTATAGGTGAGTGGATTACAGTAACGATACAGGGACCTGGGTATATTGAGTCATGTGGACATTAATTTGAAAAAGAAACTATCTAAAAATGCTCTGGGAGAGCAGGAAAAAAGTGCTACTAAATGGCCGACAGAACTACTTACTAAATCACATGCAGGCTGAATGCGTATTCAATGACTTGTTTGTACTTGCATTCTAGAGTTCCTGAGCAGTATCCCGACTCAATGGAGTCTGGTTAAAACAATGCAATACAAGCCCCCCTGCCCTCCCCAACCTCGTTGGCTACATGAGCTGGAAAGCAGCTGCCAGTGCTGCAAATCCCTAAATGCACATTGTTGGCCAGATGTCAAACAGTCAAAGAGTCGTATGTCTCGTATTTACAATGTTGATAAAAAATGTACACAAATATGTGGCAACACACTTTAAAGGCTAATTATTAAACAAAAATGTTGACACAAGCTTTCGTCTACAGCAGTAGACTTCATCAGGTGAAAAATGACATTTGGTACAGAAAAAAATTCAGCTTGCATCCTTTCATATTCTATGAAAGTACCAAAGAGTATAAGTGTTCTATATTTTTTCACCACTATTGTCCACATTCAATTAAAATGTCTTAAGGGATGTATTCTGATGTAATCAAGTACTACTAAAACTGCTATTGATATGTCCGATTGAGTGACCTAAATCACTTTTATATTCAGTGCAATTATCCTATGTTATACGAATGGTGTATCTAAGGTACAACTGGTACATTACATGTTATGCCTAAGTAAGTCCTAAAATTGGTTTTCAATTTCAATTTCAAACACAACCATACATAACTTACTGTATTATTAACTTTATTATTAACTTTACATAACTTCATCACAGATGTAATAATATCAAAGTACGAGGACCCGTCCTTAAAGCGGAATATCTCGACCCGACTCCGAACCTACCTCACAACTCTACAGCTGAATGGACCTCTGAGATCTGCCCCACGGGAGGTTGTACGAAAGTTTGCTGACTCATACGACCATGCACGGCATATAGCTGATGTAAGTAAAAATCTCATTTTTTATTCAATTATAGCGTACCTTTTTAGCTCACCTGGGCGAATGCTCAAGTGAGCTATTGCAATCCGCCGCCGTACGTCCGTAAACTTTTTACAAAAACAACTTCTTCTCAAGAACCACTTATCGCTGGACATTGCCACTTGGCATGATTGAAGTATGGACTAATGCGGTTCAAGTTTGTTCAAATAAAGGTGGAGTCAAGGTCACTATGGCCAAAAGTAGGTCAAAGTGAGTACTTTCTTAAAAAATATTTTTTTCTGGAACCACTTACACCTGAACATCGCTACTTACGAAGTATGATGTATTAGTATTACGCATGTAGATTCCAGGCAATGACCTTTCTCCAAAGGCCAAGGTCATTAATGTCAAAAAGTAAGTCAAGTAGTTTTTGGACGATATTTTCTAAAGTTTTCTATCCATCTGCCTAGTTCTTTCTCTGTGTGACTGCTATGTATAGTGCAAATAAATTTGATATGCAGATACTCAGTTCTTTCTCTGTCTGACTACTACATGTACAATGCAAATAAATGTATGATGTATGACACATGCATAATCAAGTTTGTTCAAGCGAGGACATTAGCTCAAATGTCAAGGTTATTATAGCCAAAAAATGGACCATGTAGTTTTTTGTCCATATCGGTTTTCGCGGTAGCTAAAACCATATTTTCTATAGTACCTCCCTTGGGTGAGCGTCTTGAGGTCCTTGACCTCTTGTCATAATGGGAAGACTACCATGATGATTTTGACCGACAGAACATTTCTGATTATAGTCTGAGTGACAGGTCTGGCTTCAACTAGTTTTGGTTATCATAGAAATATTCTCACCCTACTGTGTTCCCTTAATCAAGCCACACCCTAATGATAGCTCTGGCATCATCCCAATTTTCTTTCATTTTCAATGGAGATCGGAGAGGAACCCATTTTTTTCAGACAGATTCTCCACACGGTGGCATTCCTAATCTTTTCCATTATGGCGCGTTCGCGCGAAGTCGTGCAAGCCGTTTGTACGAGTTACGAAGTCGTATAAACCGTTCGATACACATCCAACTCGTAAATACCAAGTCGTGAACTCGATGTAGAAATTTTCAATTGAATTCACAACTTGGTATTTACTAGTTTGATGTGTATCAAACGGTTTATACGACTTCGTATCTCGTACAAACGGCTTGCACGACTTCGCAAAAACGCGCCACATGACCACATGACCCAACTGGTACGTTTGACTTGTGCCGAATGCACCATTAGACTCATCAACACCTGTCTATAATAACTTATTATTATAGGATAAGCTAGCTCAGTCGGTTAGGCGTTATGAGTAGCTTTTTATATAGTTTTCTGACAAAAAAATTTTTTCATAATGACATTGCTTTACAAATTGCTTTCACACATAATACTGTACTTGTGTTTTGCAGGACTTTGGTCAGAGAGAGTATGAAAACTACATAGAAGAACTACAACTCATCATATCATAGTAAGTGTGGTATTGTCTCATTAAGTACCGTCCATATAAAATAAATGTGTGCATTTATATACCACACTTTCAGTATCTGTCATGCAGGAAAAAAGTAAAGTGTGACATAAATTTATATTCCGCATTTTAGGACCTCACGATCCGCCAAATGTCGGTCTTACATCATGAGCGTGCGAGGGTAGACGTGAGCAAGGCATCAACGTGCTATGATCCATTTACAATGTGTAATTATAATCAATACAGTATATGCACGATTTTACTTCCCGACCTATACACAACCCGTGTATATGTACAATCAGTATCAATTTTACAGGCTTGTTAAACTGAGGCTAAGGAAATGTGCTCTCACCCGAAAAACACTGAGAAATAACTCTGAACAATTTTCAGTTAAAACGCCGATCGCACAGTCCGAGATTCGAACCCACGACCATGGATACCAAATGAATGACCTACCAAATTATCTGAACTCTGAAAACACCAAAACTCTACTGTATGCAGATGACTTGGCCATCCTAACTATCAACATTGAACATGCTCAAATCACACTCTCTAGCCTTAGTGAATACTGTGTCACCAACAAACTTGAGGTTAACATAAGCAAAACAAAGGTTGTAAAATTTAGGCGGGGCGGACAATCTCACGTACAATGACACACCAATTGAATTTGTATCATCTTTCATTTACCTTGTCCTATGTGACATCACAAATTGCAGGTGATATTTGTGACCCATCGGATATCAATAATTCCATGTATAATTCCATGCGACATCACACATTCCAGATGATATTTGTGACCCATCGGATATCAATAATTCCATGTGACATCACAAATTCCAGGTGATATTTGTGACCCATCGGATATCAATAATTCCATGTGACATCACAAATTCCAGGTGATATTTGTGACTCCCATCGGACATCAATAATTCCACGTGGTACTGTCCCTTTCCCCAGTTTGGACCAAGCAGTAGAAACGAGATCCGACCAATCCAAAGTAGACACTCGCGTCAAATTATCAAACACGAGTCAAAAAACAACCGAGATTGTAACATTACCCGTCGCTACGAAGCGTCGAAAACACGCGGATAAACCGACAATTCCATTGGTTAAGATAGACCATGCGACACCGCGATGCTCTGTAGCGTCTACACACAAACTCACACCCACGGCTACAGAATCCTGTCAGTCCACAGCGTCATATGTGTCCACTACAGAAACACAGGAGGCCTGCGACAGATAGCAGGATGGGGTAAGTAGGCCTATACACAAGCTGATCTCATTACATAAACTGGTACTATCGGATTTATTCATTACATGATCATCAATTGGTACTATTAGATTCATTCATTGCATCAATGCTACTGTCAGATTTATTCACTACATCAGTTGGTACTATTAGATTCATTCATTGCATCAATGCAATGGTACTGTCAGATTTATTCACTACATCAGTTGGTACTGTCCGATTTATTCATTACATGATCATCAATTGGTACTATTAGATTCATTCATTGCATCACTGGTACTGTCAGATTTATTCACTACATCAGTTGATACTGTCCGATTTATTCATTACGTCAATTGGTTTTGTTTTAAACATATCTTATATTCATACATGAAAAAGGGATTGGGTTGCCAGCTGTACTGCTGAGTATAATCAGTTAGTACTAGTAGTATCATATTCATTCATTTCATGATTTGTACTTTGGATGTATTCACTACTGTACATGTGTGAATTTTCACCTGGTGGTAATTTTCGCATATTTCAAAAATCGGCTAGAATTACAACAGGCTAAAATTATAATTTTATAAAGAAATACATTATAAAAATGTGAAATCGGCTAAATTTACTGTCAGCGAAATAGGCTAAAATCACAAATAGGCTAAAATTACAACCGGCGAAATTAAAAGCGTATACAGTATCTTATAAAAGGGGCACTATGTAAATAAATGTAGTTATGGCCAAATACAAAAGGCATATAATTATATACAGGCAAATAGCGCAGGCAAATTGTCTTGGAAAATTTCTAGCCCTAGAGCATCGATAACAGCCGCCGGCTAATAATTATGTTTTTCCACGTTTTTTATAGTAGTATTATATTGATTACTTATCGCTGTCATGCGAAAATGTGTATCAAAGTTATAAATATTGATGTCATTTTATGGTATGCTTCGCACAATCTCGGTGTGGACAGTGTCGAGCTATCTATGCTAATGACACAGTTTTCCTGTCACGGTTATTATTATATGACCAAAAATTTTGGTGCATATAATTTACTTTTGTCGCTAAATTTTCTTTACATCCACTGAGAGTCAGAAGGTTGAAAGTGCCAATCCTGTTAATTGTCACTTACGACCTTCTTACTCTCAGTCGAACTCCATGATCAAAATCGCTCACCACCTTTCACTGTGACTGTCAATATCATATCTCACCTCAATTTCAACCCAGACCTAGTACGGAAAGCAATTTCAACCCAGACCTAGTACGTAAAGCAATTTCAACCCAGACCAAGTACGTAAAGCAATTTCAACCCAGACCTAGTACGGAAAGCTATTTCAACCCAGACCTACTATGTAAAGCAATTTCAACCCAAACCTAGTACTGTACGCAAAGCACTTTCCAATCAGCAAGTGAACAAAGCGTCTGGACCCGACGGCATACCTCCTATTGTTCTCAAAAAGTGCTCACAACACCTGTCTCCAATCCTCTCGTATCTCTACCTAGTTCAGTACTAGTTGTTCGAAACACGCGCACACCTTTCCAGTACCCAACAAACTCGAACAAAGTCAATCGTTCAAACCCTAACAACTCTCACCCCAGCACTCTCATTCCAATTTTCTCCAAAGCCATGGAGTCGTTAATCACTTAGCAGCTGCTGACATTTCTTGAATCCAATCAACTACTCAGCGATCATCAATATGGCTTCCGAAAAAATCGATCGACCGGTGAGTCGGTGACTCGGTGACCTCTTAACCTACGTTAGTCACGTTTGGGAGTCTCGGCTAGAAGACTTCGGTGAGAACAGGGTCATCGCCCTTGATATTTCTAAGGCGCTTTATCGTGTTTGGCACCGGGGTCTTCTAGCTAAGCTCCCGTATGGTCTTCATCCGACATTTCTTAATTGGCTGTGTACACAGCTTTCTATCAGATCCATTTCCACTCGCATCGACGGTTGCCTCTCCAATCCACTCTCAAT
This sequence comes from Wirenia argentea, assembly GCA_025802215.1. Lineage (NCBI taxonomy): Eukaryota > Metazoa > Mollusca > Solenogastres > Pholidoskepia > Gymnomeniidae > Wirenia > Wirenia argentea. The sequence goes on from WNLI01144947.1 coordinate 8,259, forward strand.
TAATTCAGGCGTATCTCAAGGCTCCTAAGATATAAAATTGTCTGAGTTTGTAAGTTAGTACAGATTTTCAGAAATATAACACCAACACTAGAAATAATGAAACATAGTATGACAATCATAAAATATGAAGACACATTATAAGCCTATGAAGTAAGTGCATCTACTATTATTATAGTACAGTGTATTACCTAGTATATTTAATAGTATCATAGTACATCATTATACCTATTATCGTAATTATATGAAAAATTTGACCGGTAAAAAATTAAGACGCATAAATTAATACCTACGGCAGTCGACACTCTTTGGACAAATTAATATGAATAAACCAGTTAATTTATCTACTGCACCTTTTAGCTAGCAGAGGATGGGTAAAAAATTGTGCGTCCAGGGATGAATGAGCGATAATGTACTGCCCAGTGGCCACACCTAATTAATTCACCAACAAATTTGTTTACATTTTTTCTGATTAACTAATTTACTTAGATTCAATTTTGTCAATTTTTTCTTGATAACTAATTTACTTAGATTAAATTTTGTGACAGGTTTAATAACAAATGTGAGCTGAGCAGTGAGCAAAGCAATGGATTACTAGGGACATGAAAATGTATCACAATGATCCAAAAATCAAATAATTTATAAAATGTTGGCATTTGTATTAAAAAAAAATTGTAATGCAAAGCCAAACTGAACAGAATACATGAGGCATGTCGGATGACATCCAAAATTATGTCCAAATGGCCCGGTTTGACTGTTTCTGTAAAGTGAAGGGGATGGGAAACTGGGAGTAGCCACAACTCCCGCCCTCCCCACACACACATTCACACGATGCTCATCTAACGCATAGAAGCGCAATTATTATCGTAATTTAAGTTAGTTTTTTGCGTGACCATGGATCAGTCTGAATCGTGACAGTTTAATTGAGTAGGATAGGACCTGTCAACTTGTCAAGTAATCTCTAATTACTGCGTAGTATGGAGTGCGTACTATGTATAGCCGCGGGCTGATATATAGTGTAAACTTGACCTTATAAATAAACTACGTGCCACACTTGCACGGTCAATTCAACTTTTTAAAATAAATTTAATTTATGCACAAGTGGGATAGCTAAATTGAAATAGACATTCCTCTAATTATTATTAGAAACTACAAGCCCAGCTTATTGATGATTGAGAGAGATGAACCATTAGAAACGGATGTCATTATGTGAAATTTCGGCATTTTATCAGAAACTGCCATAAATGGCTACAGATCAGTATCAATGTTTCTGTTCTGTTGTGTCCTGTTTTCTATTTATCAGATTAGCTATCCAAAATTCTGCATTTCTGGTTTAATATATATGAATCAAAACAATCAGAATTCAAATAATGTAGATCGATTTTAATTAATGGTTAATAGTAAACAGTAGCTAAAACCTATCAATAGCATTATATTAAATTATTAAATTATAATATTTACTGATAACACCTGCAATATACAGTACTGTATACGATATAAATTACGATGGGTACCGTACTGATGATATTATTAGTTTTCTTATGTAGGTATACCTTTATTGTGATACTTAATACTTATCACAAAATTATGTCAATAGAAAATATATTATATTATGTATCCAGTATAGCCAGGAAATGAACAATGTATACAAACTGATTAGACAACTGATATGGTTATGTACAGGTACAGTATATTAAATTACTAGATTTAAAAATGCTCTGGGAGAGCAGGTAAAAAGTGGTACTATATAAATGTACGTTTTAGACCAAGGTAAAAAGATGGAAACTAGCAGGATACCATGTAGAGAACAACATTCAGTCGAGAACACAGCATGGAAAAA
>WNLI01145058.1:0-10093 GCA_025802215.1 Wirenia argentea
TTATGATCAAATTTCAACCATAATCGATACTGAATATTATTATTTTTGATAATAAATGTTATTGAACTTCTCAGTGATGCGATTTATCATACTTTGTATGATTTTCTAGTTATTGTATTGGATAGTTATACGCTACTGTGACAATGTGACTATAATTGGGATTTTTGTCACCATTGTTTTAATGGTGTATACCGGTACATAAATTATTGTGTGTTGCAGCACGAAAAATTCGCTAAACACTACAACTAGGGTATGTATTTTCAGAACAATATAGCCTACTGTATATATGTATATATATATATTAGAAGGCCTATGCTCACTAAATATAATGTTGGTAATACGTATAAGAATAGTACAATGGGGCTACACGTGGAAAGTACTATACTGTATTTAAAGGGCTATACGTGAACACTGTATACGTATATGCATATACTTATATATTTTAATGGTAGTATAGGCTATGCACCATTGCTACAGTATTATATGAAGCTATACTATAATGTCAGCACACTAGATTACGTATATCATTGATGCATATCTACTATTTTCAGGAACCGTTCAAGAAATGATGGAAAATCTTGGTTTGCGATGGACTCATAAAAAACCCATACTACTGAAAATATGAATTTATGATGAGTTAAAATATAATATTTCTGAATCAATTAATTTTATTGTTCCATTATTTTATGTTTAAGGTACACCCGAACAAGTGATCAGTGATCTCGTATATTTTCTTACCCTAACGGTATGTATCCTCGTAAAGTGAAATCCACTGGGTGACTTACATTACGTACAATCACGTTGGTCTACATTTACAATGATCGCTGTCCATAACCAGATTCAAAATCGCGTAAAAGATTTAAAATTGCCAAAAATTCAAAATGACCGCCAGATTTTAAAAGGACATCAAACTTCAAAATGGCTTCGACATTTGTTTAATTACAGTTAAAGTGACTGTAATATCATCGTAAATGATAGGCTACATAACGCTATAATACATGTTGCCATATATATGCCAGATTTAAATGCTTCTCCCACATGTATATAAACATTATGTAGATATACATAAACGTCCCGGTGGTATATGGAGTGAATAAAAATGGGAGAGGTTACGAGTAGCGTGATTAGGATATTCATCAATGGGTGCGGTCAATTTGGATCGGTGTTTTTAATCTTTTTCAGAAATTTGCTTTTCTAAAAAAATGCCAAAGATTATTTCACCATTTATTACTTAGAACAAAATTTTCGACTTTTCCCGAATTTCCCCCAAAAATTATTTAATCACCATATTTTTTCGACCAAGCATTTTTGTAAATATTTTCCTTCAAATATTTTTTCCCAAAATTATTTTTCCTATATATAAAATTGTTTGAACTATTTTTTCAGATAAAACATTTTCTATTTATCCTAGCCATAAGTTCAACGTACACCGGCTGCTTCCTTAGCCTACCATCTCGGCAATTACCATCGTCATCTCAGATTCTAAGTCCCATTGCTCCCATCATATTGCTTTCTCCTCCAATCTATCATCCGCCCATGTCACCCATCCCACCTAGCCACCATCTTTCCGTCCTCGGCTTCTTCCGTACCACCACTCACGAATTAGCATTATCATAAAATCTCCTTTGATCAAATCTCTTTTTTAAATCCCTTTGTTATTATAATGCTTATATATGCTGCATTAGGTATAGTTTAAAAAATATTGGTGCCACACTTGCTAATGATGTTCCCGCTCCTATGGCTATAAAATCGGCTAGTTCTAATCCGCCGCCAAAAAACGGTGACCGATGACGCCATACAAAATTGAATGCGTACACGTAGAAATCGCGTACATATTTGAAAAAATTACGTTCGTTATTTTACGGGGTGGATTTGAAATTATGCTGTCCCCCATGACGTCACATCATAATCTCAACAACAAATTTAAATTAATATTTTTGCCTGGGCCTACATGCCGCACATTTATAGTCTCGACAACCACAACCCCGCGATTTACCCTTTATATTAAGGACTGTATAGCTATTAGCTACAGATCATAGAAGGGAAGTTCGTCAAACACCAAAAGCGACACTTATTTCCGCCAGTTTCGGCTCATTTTAAAATGATATAATGTTGGTTTTTTGTTTTGTTTTAACAATATTTTTATTTCCATAATTTGAAAATTGGAATTGAGCAGGAGTGCATAGCACTCACGTATGCTCTCTTCCTAACACGGTCAATTACAATGCATGTTAATAACAAGATGACAATGGTATATGGAATACAGAAATTAATAAAGAAAAATATGATGCAACATCCAATGTAGGTGGAGTGTGTCACAACGTACACACATTGTGATGCGTGAGGGGATAGGCGGGTGGATGGCGCGGCCAAACACATAGACCACTCCACTCCCACACCACAATCGAGTGCGCGTTTTACGTGAGGCACTCCACATTAGAACATGTAATGTTTTGTATCGTTAATTTCCAGATATATACTACTTACTGATTTATTGTATCTTAAAAATAAATAAATAAATGTGTGTCTAATTATAGTCTATTAGCCTTATAGTATCTGCATATAAACGTCATGTGTGGGTACGACTAGCCATGGAGAGTGGTGCGCACAGTCTGGGAACACGGGGCATTCATGTACACAGTAATATCATGAACGTAAAGCAGTAAACACACCACATGACCAGTCACTAGCAACAGGCCGAGACCATGCCACTATAACAACTGGTCAAGTGTGTGATGACTGGTAGGGCCCCTTGTCTGTATTGTAGACCATCTTCTTTATTAGACCATGAATGATGATGTGGGAATGAACTTGGGGAGTGTGGACAGTTGTCATAGTATACAGTACTATAACTTACCCAAAAATTAGGTCGGCAATCCGGAAAGTGCACTAATGTCATTTCGACGTCGCGCTTATAACATTGAAAAGAAGATTGAAAACATATCACAGCCTATACATGTACAATTATTGTACATACATAAACTTTTATGAATATTCAATTTAGAACTCTACATTTGGTAGATCTAGTAATATTTCTTTCCTACAAATCATTGAAACATTTATCCATGTGTTTTGTGTACATAGAGTATGGAGATGCAGGAGAGTTCTACCGACACAGTACCAGCCTGGAAACGAGAGTTCTATGACAGTTAGTCCATGCCCATGCCGCTTGAGTGTCATTTGTGTTCATTATTAATGTTTTGTTCATAATAACAGACCATGATTGTATTTGTTTTATGACAGTTAGTCATTGACCATGCTGCATGAGTGTGTCATGACTGTGTAGTAGTTAACCATTTTGTTCACTAACCATGATGTAGTAATTTATCGTAGTCCATTAACATGTTATGATTTTCTTTGTGATTTTTTGTTTGTAGGTTGTTTGCAACCAAGTCATCTTATTATTTTACTTTCAGAATACCAGTGTATGATCATCGTTTCATATAGCTATGTAAACAATAACAATAGTAAAACATTTCATTCCTGGATGGAATACAACCAAAATACCATATCCTAGTGTAGAATGTGCAAGTGTGACTCGTTTCAAGGAAGTGCTACCCCAGTGGCCAGTGGGGCTGCACGTGGAGAACACTGCAATCTATATCCAACACCTACGCACGTAAACTGACTATGTTACCATGGCGGGAAAGTAGAAACTGGAGTGTCCTGAGAAAACCACAGAAAGTCGGCAGGATATTTCCCTCTTTCATCACAAGACAGCGAAAAGAAGCCAGCAGAATTCCTACGAAATCTACACAGTCCCTAGATGCTCAATTTAGCTACTGTCTACTGAACGAGTGAAGGCAAGCAGGTCTTGTCCAATTTATACAGTAACCCAGGAAAAAATTTTGCAACAAAGCCGGGACCCCAAGATGTCATCCCACTAAGCTACTAGACTAGTAGTCGGCATGTATATTGTGTAGGCTACACACACTCACACAGTTACAGTAGTGATCTAGATCGACCTTCCAAAATGTTATTAGTAACACAGTTAGCCTTGCCAGCCAGGATATTCTAAAGTGTTATGTTATCTACAACTGTGCAGTATAATTTACTTGCACAGAATGGCATGTGTGCATGATAGTTAATGTATGTAATCATTTTATACTGTGGTTGCTACCTTACATTTATACTGTACTGTATAATTTAACAATTTGTGAGTATTAACTGTATTGTTTTATGCGCTGTTATTTTTTTTTATTCTATGTCATATTTAATTATAAAGTTATATAAACTTATTAATTGTGAATCATGTTTTACTCCAAATGTCAGAATGTATGTAATTTCCATTAATTAAAATCACATGGCTGAAAAGGTTGTAAGGCATTGAATTGTATGATTCTCCCAGATTGAGTGTACATGGTGGCTGTGTTTATGTTTAGTAGTAGTACACCAACTGAATTTAAACACATTTTGCATCATAACCTCGTACTTTTGGATTTTCAGTTCCTTTATTTACTTCTACCATGTTCATTGTTCATTTTTTAGTGTGACATATACATTTGAAAAGGTGATATACAGTAGTTAGTAAATTGACTTTTTGAACTTTATCTCAATTTCTACACTTTTATACTGTCCACCATCGCGACTTATACAGTAGGTCCAGGTGGAATAGAGTATAGCCGTAACAAATTACTGTAGTGATAATATCCTAAATTTGTTAATAAAACAAACAAATTGTTAGTCACATTTATATTTATAATCTGAAATGCTATTGATTCTGTCACTGAATGAGGATAGACATAATAATCATATTCTATAAATGTGTACTTTATAATTAATTTTTACCATGTATGTATTTGTATTTATAATATTCATGCAACTACTGTGATAACTGTATTATACATATAATATGTAACATATTACATTACTGTGATTTTTATCCCATTGTATTTTTATCAGCCCCATGACATTCCATAATTTTCTTTCATTTTCAGCCTTCGTCATGATCAACTACATTTTTAATCTACGTACATTTTTAAATTAGTATTTGTAATGCATCTATGTCCAGTATCATTGCCAATGATAAACTTAAACGGCACTAAAAATAAATAGTTAATAATAATAATAATAATAATAATCTCATACTGTATCTCATACTGTATCTTGCTATTTATACCTTTTACTAACATAATGTAGTTGGCGATCATGTGCAGATGTCTGGCTGATCCATCACTCGTCATCTTTCGCCCTTGACCCCTGACTCGTAACCCATCTCTCATTATTACTGTGTCTTCACATACATTTTGGTAGGTAGTCCTAAGTGTATTCAGGGACTCGATCTTTGACCTCTACACTCATCGCTGATCTATCAGCATTGACTTTTCACCTTTGACATGACTCTTCAGTAACACCTGCTATAATCCATTGGCATCCTGAGTGTGTATGGTGACTCGACCTTTGCATTGGTCGCTTACTCTGATTATTGAACTTTCACCTTTGACCTCACCCCTTCACTAACATGTGCTATAATCCACCGGCATTCTGACTGTATGGTCACTCGACTTTCGACCCCTACACGGACCATTGACCTTTGACTTGACCCCTTCAATAACACCTGCTATAACCCACAGGCATCCTGAGTGTGTATGGAGACTCAACCTTGACCCATACCCTGATTATTGACCTTTGACCTTCACTAACATGTGCTATAATCCACAGTCATCCTGAGTTGTATGGTGACACCTTTGACCTCTACACTAATCAGTGACCTCTCACCTCTACACTCCACTAACATGTCATACGTCATAGGCATCCTGAGTGTGTATGGAGACTCGAGCTTCGACCCCTACACGGACCTTTGACCTCTAACCTGACCTTTGACCCCTTCACTAACATGTGTTATAATCCACAGGCATCCTGAGTGTGTATGGAGACTCGACCTTCGACCCCTACACTGGTCATTGACCTTTGACCTCTCACCCGACATTTGACCCCTTCACTAACATGTGCTATAACCCACAGGCATCCTGAGTGTGTATGGAGACTCGACCTTCGATCCCTACACTTATCATTGACCTTTAACCTGTACCCTTCACTAGCACCTGCTATAACCCACAGGCATCCTGAGTGTGTATGGAGACTCGACCTTCGACCCCTACACGGACCATTGACCTTTCACCTTCACCTCTCGTCACACGGTACGTCTCGCCCTATTGGCTCATTGCTGCTGGTACGGTGCATTTCATTGGGTGTCACAATTGCACTTGTTGAACATTTTACTGCCACAAACTATCTTTTAGTGTGAATTCTATATAAAATATAACAGTCATGGACTGTATAATACTATAAAGTTGTGTATTTATAAATATAAATATTATATATACTGTATAATACTTGCACTATTTTGTATATTATTTTAGTGTTGTGTAATGTACACTATAGCTGGGTATGTATTGTATAATTATGGTATAATTGTAATATAATAATTGTATCTATACTGTATTTTACTTGTGGTATATGTTGTATTAATTTAAATTAAGATGCATTTAAAGATTATTATCTCATTTAAAAATGCGTTTAATTTATAAAGTACTTTAGTTTATGTATTGGCATTTATTTTAGATTTATTTTATATTATATTGAAATTACTACTGTGACTGCACTGCTACTGTATAACTAACACTGTGGACAGTATATCGTCGCCTCCGAATCATAAGCTCATATGTTACATTTGGCCAAAAATGTTGTTCTCATTTAAATATGCAACTTCAGGTTTAATGCACTGTTTGACCAGGCAAATTTCCAATAATCCAATCAAAAGACCGTGTTTTCCATGCGAATCAAAGGCTCGAAATTTATGGCATAACCGCATACTCCAGATGCAAAAAGGCATCTCAAAATTCAAATGGTGGTAAAATTGTGTAGAAAATGGTGGAAAAAGTATGAAGTTAAATTTGAAGTAATGTTTAAAGGAGTATTTTAAAAAAATTAGAAAATTACCACTCACAGCCTTTTGGTTCGGAGGGCGATGATATAGTGGGTGTCAAACGAAAGTATGGATCAGCATATCGTCGCTCGAAAGTCAAAACCTCGTATCTGCATTTTCTGGGTTTTGGGAAAAACGTTAATATTTTTTTAATAGTTCATGTACAACTACCATAATATTGGTATGCACCTATTTTGTAATGCTGGATTGATTGAGATCATTGGTTTTTACATCCGATATTTACTGTAGCCACCAATTGGTGTTTTGCGAGAGCCAACTAAAACCTTGTATCTGCCGCCTAATGCGCCTGTACATAAAACCTTGTATATGAATCAGCGTTCACCCTGGCCTAATATGTGAAAGTGCCAAAAATGCCTAAATCCTTATGAAAAATGTAAATTTATTGGTTTTTATGTCAAATTATGTGTCATTTTAAAGAAATGTTAGTGCCAAATGAAATATTTTAGTGCCAAATAAAAAAATTTAGCATCATTTGGCACGTAAAAAGCTTCCGAAATAATGGTGTGTTGCCACAAATAATGGTGTGTTGTCACAAATAATTATCTACCTCAAATAATGGTGTTCTCAGTCCTGACTGAAATAATTGTGTGTTACAGGACTTACTGCAGAGCCAGCAGGAGAACCAGGATGCGGTAGAGAAGCACCAGTGAATACATGTACCACTTATTGACCTAAATAATGGTGTGTTGCCACAAATAATGGTGTGTTGTCACAAATAATTATCTACCTCAAATAATTGTGTTCTCATTCCTGACTGAAATAATTGTGTTTTACAGGACTTACTGCAGAGCCAGCAGGAGAACCAGGACGCAGTAGAGAAGTACTAGTGTACCACTTATTGACCTAAATAATGGTGTGTTGCGTCAAATAATGGTGTGTTGCCACATATAATTATGTCTTCCCTCAAATATCGGTGTTCTGACTGACATAATTGTGTGTTACAGGATTTACTGCAGAGCCAGCAGGAAAACCAGGACGCGGTAGAGAAGCACCAGCGAATACATGTACCACTTATTGACCTAAATAATGGTGTGTTGTGTCAAATAATGGTGTGTTGCCACAAATAATTATATCTTGCCTCAAATAACGGTGTTCTGACTGACATAATGGTGTGTTGTGTCAAATAATGGTGTGTTGTCACAAATAATTATCTACCTCAAATAATGGTGTTCTCAGTCCTACTAGTGTACCATTTATTGACCTAAGTAATGGCGTGTTGCGTGAAATAATAGTGTGATGACTGAGATAATGGTGTGTTGCAGGACTTACTGCAGAGCCAGCAGGACAACCAGGACGCGGTAGAGAAGTACTATAGTACCACTTATTGACCTAAATAATGGTGTGTTGCGTCAAATAATGGTGTGTTGTCACAAATAATTATATCTTGCCTCAAATAAAGGTGTTCTGACTGACACAATGATGTGTTACAGGACTTACTGCAGAGCCAGCAGGAGAACCAGGACGCGGGAGAGAAGCACCAGCTTACCTCTTATTGACCTAAGTAATGGCGTGTTGCGTGAAATAATAGTGTTCTGACGGAGATAATGGTACAGGGGGTTACCAGAAAAAAAGAGCCCCCATAGATTGTAAAAACATTAAAAGCGTATAAAAACTTGAATATATAAGACATGGGCACTAAACTTAAGACATATGTATACTATTAGGTTCCTAATAAAATTTGATACCATTGTCTGCAAAAGGTCGTAGGTCAAGGTCACAGGCAGATTTCCATGAGAAAAATGCTGATTTGTGTAATTGTCCCTCTTTTAAAAGATAATAAAATATGTGGAACCATTTTTACTCATATACATTAGTAGTAGGTCTGTCAACTTTAACAATGTTTTTTTCTAGATCCAATGTCAAATGTCAAGGTCACCCGTGCCACATTACGTAAGAACAAATTTTAATTTGTTTTGAAAGTGTCTCCATGACCTTGACCTTTGACCATAGTAAATTTTTTTCTCCATTTATTATTACTAACGTAATATCAAACATATTGGTAAAATTTTATACCTGTTATAGTAAAGTTTATATTACATTATGAGTGTCGGTGATCAAATGTGGCAGGGTTTTTTTTATTTTGGTAACCCCCTGTAGGTCTATATAAATTACAGAATAAAATTTTTTTTTGAAAACATCTAAAAGTCATCCAAACGTCAAAGGTCGAGTTTCACAAATGTGAGAAGATTATATAGATATATGTACACCCATAAAATGGCCTGAAGTTCATTTTCTACAATTGTATACTGATTCTGATATTGGCATATAACAATCATGTGAGCTGCAAAGGCTGCAAAGTTCAGTAAACTAATTTTATTCAGATCGAGATATGCGCATGTAAAATCAGGTGAGCACACTTGGGCCATTGACGTTTACGTTTGTTATGATTTTCATTTCACTTCCGGTATTAGCTCAGATTTTGTGTCGTCGTAAAAAAATTCAACTTCAGAAATTTCAGGAAAAAAGATAAAATAAAATTTTTAAATATCAATAAAGGGCCAGCTATCGATGTGAAAACATGTTCAAGTCGATGTCCAACTGGTTGGAAAGTGTGGGAATGGTAGAGAGACCATCAACACCCCCAAATGATGAAAATGTGGACACAGAACACACTTCTACTGTCAAAACAAACGACGTAGTTTCATCAGACAATGAAAACAAAGAACAAACCGCAGTAGACGATGACACTCATGATGACAGTGAAAACAAAGAGAATATTGAGACGAAAGAGGAGTCCAAAGAGGACCCCATTGATACGGCAATGAAGACTCTGGATGACGTAGGAGAAAAGGCTGTGACCGCTGCGAAGGAGTGGGGAAGTGAGTCTCACATGTGAAATGACATGTAACTAGATGGTCTAAATTCTACGACTCTACTGACAAAGTTGATCATAAACATACATTATTTTTTACAGCTATTGGGGTTTAGCTTGTAGGACTGAGTATCCTAACATAATAAAGTTATACCTATTTCTTCACATCCAGGTGTCACGGCATTTTCATGATTTTGTCCGGTGCCTAACACTATCACTGGGTACCCTAGGCCATTAACTTATTATATTAAGTTCTAGGGACATCAGAAGTCTGATCAGATGCACCAAAATCTGCCAAATGTGCTGGAATAAAATTCCAACTAGCAGACAGC
>WNLI01145091.1:0-10090 GCA_025802215.1 Wirenia argentea
TAGCCTATGATGTGCCAGAGACATGTAGAATGTACGTGGTATATATGGCTATGGGATACATATGGCCGGTAACGAGCTCCTTAAATAAGCGTCTTTTCAGACTACTCCCGTAGTATATCATTGCAATTCTTCTATTTGTCACCTCGGGGACATGCAGAGAGCAGAGGTGCGTACAGAGGTGCGAACACATCAACAGAGGTGCAAAGAGTATTTGGGTCAATTGATTTGGTTAGCTATTGACACTGATAAGAGGACAAAGGAGCCCTGCGTAGTTAACCAGCATGCAGTGATAAGGGAATATAGGCAAGACATCTGAATTGACTTCTTGGGGGCTTGGTCGAAAGAGCCGAGACAACTTGAATTAGTAAAATCTTAATTAATTATTTTGGCATTGAATATACATGATTGTCTCATAGTATTAATTCAATATTGTGTTTGTATACATTTATATTATGCTATTATTAAAACTTATAACAATAATAGTCATGTACTTTTCATGAAATTAATCAGAGCATGTTTTCAAAATGTATTGAAAGTCAAAATTATTTAACAGAAAAACGGTAAATAATTGTGTAGAAATACACGTGTCTAAAATTTTATTGTGTGGTATTTTTACAATGTTTATGGTACATAAACTATTATAAAACATTTACCAGGGAATACCATGCAATTTGTGCTCATATATTTTAATGGCCAGTAAAAGCCGGTTAAAACCAGTAAAAGCCAGTAAAAGCCAGTATTGTCCGTCCGGCCGGATAATACTCAATCGGCCGGCTTTTATAACATCCCTGCCAAATACCCATCATACCATAAACCCACCCCACCATGCCATACACCCACTATACCATGCGCAATTCGATATATATATATACCATATCTAAATCCTATTATAATAGGGGGGGGGGGGGTCGTGAAGAGAATATTTGTATAATCATCATCATCATCATCATTTCGAGCGCGCTCGGGTATATCAAGTGAGTCAAGTGACTCTTCCATATTTCCTTTTAATTGCTGAACCATAAATGGTTTCTTTAGTGGGCGCAACTCCTACTAAAAGGTGTTTGTGACACCATCACTGGGCCGAAATATGCGCGTGTCGAAATATGCTGGTTACGGTGTGTAGGGCGAGGCGCAAAGCCAAGACAACGAGGACTGTGTAGAAGACAGGTTGTTTTATTATGGAGTGTCGTTCTCCCTGATGGTAAGCTCTTTGACGGTAAGGACTTCACTACAAATCAGGATGATAATCAACTCAGGGTACAGGTACGTTCGGGTGCTTGGTTACCATTCCACGTATTCATGACACTAACTCATGCCTGTCACCTTGAATGTATAATATAGACGTCTAACAAGTAACAAGTCATTTTGTGTGTGAGTTAGAAATGAAGATCATGATACTAGTGTTGCACTGATTACTTTAAAACTTTTCAACAGCTCATAATTATAGCCTACAGTTTTAATTTCTGCAATTTCACCCCACATAATGATATCCCAGTGTGTACAATTATACGTACCCATACGGATGCGAGTCACACACTGCCATAGCTTGCGTGTCCTCGTCCAATCCGTACATGGATGGATTGTGGTGATCGTCACGTGGTAAGTCATCTCGTTGGTACTGTCCATTGAAGCAACAGGCCCCTGTAATGTGTTCAATACTATGGCAATATAATATTTTATACTTCGCGCGGCGGAATATCGTGGCATAATAATGCGACGTAGCGCAATGTGGTGCGCTGTGTAGGACATGCATAGGTGTGTGCGATTCTGCATTAGTCCAGTTTTGCAAAATGGTCTGCCTAATTAAACGTAAAGTTCGGGGATTTAAATTTACATATTATACATGATTTGCCTTCGTACTTATCTGCAATATCCGGGTGTGGTTACAGTGACTGAGTGGACAGAGTCGCTGGCGTCAATAACAATCACACATAGGCGACGCGGGTTCGATTCCGGCCCTTGTAAATATTAGGCTGTATTCTAATTAAATTAGTCATGCCAAAACTGAATTTGACTATTGTGCTATGACATTAAATTGCGTATGCCATAGTATATTTAGGTTATGTCCAAACATAGATAACGCATAAATACAACAAAAAACTGCAATTAGTCAAATTACCAACGTAGATACACACATCAGCTATACGTTATATACCTACTGTACCGGTATATCATTCTCGTGGTGATTATTGACACTCAAAATGATCGAGCAAAATATAAAAGTTGATGTTATACGAACACGTGAGAAAAAGCATACTAGCGGCCCAGCATAGCTCCATATACCTAACCAATCTTGCAAATTGCCTTTAAAGCATATCGATTTGCACACATTTAGAGTAATGTATATTAAAGCATATCGCTTTGCATACATTTAGAGTAATGTATATTAAAGCATATCGATTTGCACACATTTAGAGTAATGTATATTACAAATTGTCAGATGTGGAGGCTTGGGATCGGAGTCCTCTGTGGCTTCCTACAGCACCCAGAACTAGAGTACCTTGCCCAAGTACACACAATGGAATATTTTCGCTATAAAATCGGAAGGTTAAACTAGACCTCGGAGAGGTCATGACCTCGTAGAGGTCGTAGTTTGACCAGGATTCTCCGAATCCTTTAGAGGAATGGTAGTATTTAGCTCCCACCACAGTTGCCCTCCCCAGAGCGAGGTGCCTTATATACTGTGCCTTTTTAAAAATAATAAAACTTGCACCTCACAAGATAGTTTTTTGCCAGGCATATATTGTATAGACTGTATAGCATTACGGCATTACATGAAATGATGAAAAAGTATTCAAGAAAATTCCCATGATACCGGCAAAATTACATTCTGTGTCTGTCCTACAGCGCAGCTTTGGATCATGGACGAGAAATTATGTGCAATGTTCAACGGAACCGATCGGAATATTCACTACAGCTAAATACTACCATTCCTCTAAAGGATTCGGAGAATCCTGGTCAAACTACGACCTCTACGAGGTCATGACCTCTACGAGGTCTAGTTTAACCTTCCGATTCTCCTTCATCCAATCGGAATGGAGTATTTAGCTGTAGTGAATATTCAACGCTCTGTGACTGTCCAGAAGCGCGAGTATGAAACCTCACACACAAGTTAATTGCCATGCAACAGCATTGAAAATTAGCAATTTTCAATACTAATTTTAATTACACATTGTAAGTAACATCAGGAATCAATAAAGGCACATATATGTTTACATACATTGTATTATAATGGCTGCTGTTAAGTCAGCAGAAGGCCGGCTTGAGAAGTTTAGACATCATTCAAAAATGCTCGGTCAACAGACCTTTAGATTCCAATGTCTTGCTATAAATGAGAGCGAATGTTTTTTCCACGAGTCCATCCTGCTTTCCTCCAGATTTAGTGGATACGGTGCGTCGTCGATACTGAAGACATCCGTATAATACATTATACTATTTAGTATGCGGCTTGAAAAATCAATGTATCAAAATCAATGTCTCAAATTCAATGTAGGCTGTCAAAGTCAATGTATCCAAAATCAAAATCAATGTATCAAGAAATCAAGATCAATGTATCAATATCACACTGTGTCATCACTAGACTTATCTGTGAAATTGTGTCTTTGGTAATCAATTTAATATATGGCCTAATTGTGCTTGTGAACAACCGTGTATTGGTATGTAAAATTGTAAACCTTTAGTTCATTCCAGATAAACCTGAAGTGTATTGAATAGGCCAATTCGAATGTCCGTCCTATATTCAGTCAATAAGTTTTTTCTGAATATGAAAAGCACAAGAGTTTTTTAAAGTGAATAATTGAGCTGTTTCTTGTTTTGCTGCTGTTTAGAGGAAACATGCGTCCGTTGAGCAGAAAAAACAATTGCATTATCGCCACGGAATGCAGAGTGGTCGGGTAGTTCCTACACCTTTATGAAATTTTTTCCTCAAGGAATGATTACCAGTGGTATTGAGAGCGAACAACTCGCGGCCTTTGAAGCGCTAGAGCGCAAACCATTGTTATATAACATGAAAATTAAAATCAAAAATCTGTAATATTTTGACGTGCGTCTTTGTGAAATTGTCAAAACGAATAGTATCCGACAAAAGTTGATCCACTTTCCTGGATATACACAGTATTGTTTTGACGACGAATCTCACCATTATGAAAATATGACGGTTTTATCAAATAAATTGTATTGTTGGATATGTTTTTCGCACTATAGAAAAGACTGCCAGCCTCAATCCTTCGCATGGATGTACCGTGTGATGATGTGTAAGCGAAATTAATCCTGGTGTCCATAATAGATGTAGAGGTTCCCCCACACACATTTTCACCAGCATCAGTATCCCTCTGTCGCCGTCTATATGTACTTTCTGGATATCTCCCGAGGAAGCTGCAAGGGGAAACACATAAATGTAAAGTTCCAGTTTACACTAAACGTATTGATAAAGGTAGCACTTGGACCAGGTAGCCAGAATATATATATACGCATCTAGTTGGTGATTCAATTGCGACACAAAATTTTTCCAAAAAGAATTGATACGACTAAAATGTTGTACCGTTGTAAACTGATTTTACGTCCATTCGGTTTTGTAACCGAAATGGCGCGAATTTGCGTCGGGTTTTCTCGGCCTGGTATATAATTATGCAGCCGTTAATAACATGTATCTATCCTGGCACCATATCCAAATGCTAGTATTTTGCCATCTCTACAGTCTATAGATGTAGCTCCCATGTAGGTGACTTAGGCAATAGACGTATTGTCCACCATTTGAATGGGTATATGATGTCATTTCAGCGAAGATGCCGAAGAAATTCCTTAACCCCCAAAAAACTAGCTTGTAGTTCTGGGTAATTGATATGCGACATTATGCGCCTCTCGCTCCAAGGGAGACCATCTCCCCCCCGTCTCTTTTTTGTCGACCATCTGGCAAACTATTGTTGACAGCAGCCCAGCTTTCACCTGAAGCGTCAATCGTCAGTAATCATACCTGCCATGGCCAACAGCTCGAAACTGCTTGTGAGTATTATCACACCACCATCATAACGGTGAGAATCATGAAATAATCTCCATCCTAGAAACTACTTCGAGAGCCCAGTTTCGATTTCTAACTCCAGGTATCTATAGTGAAGCCTTCCATATTGAGCGGCAACGAAGGTTGATGCCCAATGATAAACGTCGTTAAATAATTATTGCATTAAATTAAATTCAGCTACAGTAGGTACACTTCAAAAAAGGATTTATCATACTTTGTCATTCAGTTTTTTAAATCTTATTGCTGGTCATTGTTATACAGTCATAGTCTGAAAAAACCCAAATGTTTGACTTCCTGAGAGGGTGTTCAGATTGATTTAGCATATTTTTATGTAAAATCCAAGTGATGTCAATAACCTACAATGTACACTGTACAGTGGTTTCTACATTCTTTTGACATTCAAACTCACAAACCCATTACAAAATCATCAATATACCCACTGGATATGTGTCCCAAATAACTTAGATGAGTAATGAGTATAATTTACTCAAGACGTGTGGTGATGAACCATAAGGTAAGCATGTGAATACGGATTTGGCCTAGCCAAATAAATACTGTATGAGACAACACAGATCCTCTTCTGCCGTGAGGACAGAAAAATAGGATTTTTAAAAACTGAATAACCCAACATCTCGTGAGTTTTATGACCGACTTAATATCGTCAATTTTGAAGTGTACATACTCTTATTTTTACATACTCATATTTTTAAAAAACTCTGGCTCTGAGCAAGTGGTTTTCTCGAACACTTTTTGCTCTTCCAATAGCCGCAACTGTGCGTCAAATCCGTCAATGGCTTGACATTTTTCTAAATACTCTGGCCATTGGTATTTTATGTTATATTGATTCAGTCAAGCTCGATATTATAGCCAGTTACAATATTAATAATGAACCTGTCTCTGAGGTAATCAATTTTCATGTATCCACATGAACACTTAGTAACTTACAGTGGGGGCAATTTATTTACCTTTCACCTTAGTTACTAATAATGTTGGTAGCCCTGATTTGATCTGCCACCTCGCTGTACACGACCCTGCCAGAAGTTTTTCTGGTGATACAGAAGCTGTCTGCGTAAGTCTCGAACGCAAGGTACGGATATTGAGCCTAGAGGGCGGTGTCAACATTGGTACGGAGTCTGGCCTAAAACATGATTGGCAAAACTTCCCTGACCCACAACCTTGATTGTGTTGCTGACAATGGTGAAAGCTATTAAGCTAATTCCCAGGGTGCAGTTGATTGGTGGCACGATTCATATCGATCTCTTTGAGCTTCGCCCCTAGACCGTCTCCGTTTAACAATGCAGAGTTTATCGACGCATCGGTCGCAAGAGCTCGAATCATAGCTTAACAAGATCCTTTTTGTAATCATTCATACCTTCCGCATTCATCATTTGATGGTGTGATTGGCGAAATTGAGGAAAGCGAGCGCGTCAAATCAATCAGCTTTATGAGAACTGAAGACGACTTGGACTTTCTATCGACATCACTTGCAGAAGTGGTTGCTAACCCAGCTACTACAGGAGTTTGTTGTAGTTTGTGGTCCTCAGTTCGTCACTGTTCGTGTTGCCGGTTTTAGTTCCGACAACCTGGGACTCGCAGTTAGCGGGTCGAAGATACAGTGCCAATCGCTCGTCGATTTTATCTTCCCACAGAATGTTGCGAGCAGGATTAGACTGAATTTGGAGAATCTTTCATTCACTTTGACTTCTGGCCAAGGCCAGGCAAGTGCTTGGGTACTGTCGTACTTGTCGCCAAACTGATGCAGTCTCGTCAGCAGCCACGGATACGACCGGTGGCGCGATACTGCGATAGGCACCTCAATCGATGGAGGAATAGGATCGTCACGATCGCGGGCGTGATCATCATGCACATCATCGGTCCTAGACACGTGGTGAGGCCGATGGAATGGGATTTGATCTCGTGCGGTTACTGTGACTGTCAGTAATGGCCTTCCGCACATACTCTGCCTGTTCCACTTCCTGACGACGCAAAAATGGGGCAATCTTACCTGCCGTGTCGACCATCATGCCCTCTAAACGCGACAAATCCGGCTTCTTGGCAACATTTTACCCGTTATCAGCCATCTTGCTTGCTTGACATGTTGCGACTGTGACCTTGACCGGCGGCTGCAGGACTGTTTCGATATATGGCGATCGGATATCGTTTTTAACGTCGATATGGCGAGATGCGTTGGCGCTCGCGGACGTTGCTGTAGCCGTGGCAGACCGTTTCTGTGTAGTTTTAGTGGACGGCTCTTGCGTTAAATCACACAAATATACAGCCTCTGCAGCAATATTGTCATCTAAGGCAACAAAATCGTTCCCAATCAGTGACGAAAAAACTTGGTTTGACTGCGATCGGTGCAGCGCTAAAACCTCCAAGTATTGATTATTTTCATTCGCCATTTTTTACGATATTTCTTCCGCGGTTACAAATAATCTGGAATGCAACGCGTAATATCGTGTTAATAATGATGTACCACAGTAGTTTAATAGTTGTAAATGGTTAGTATTCAAGTACAGAATCTGGATTTAAAACCAGATAGAAAATCTCCACGTGTTAGTGGAATGTGCTACGAGCCTAAAATAGGTCTTACCTCGTTGAAGAACCAAACGAAAATGGACGAGAAATTATGTGCAATGTTCAACGGAACCGATCGGAATATTCACTACAGCTAAATACTCCATTCCGATTGGATGAAGGAGAATTCCTAGTTGCGTACTAGATATTGTGACAAATAGTTTTTTCATAATATTGAATGTTGAGAGACGTCGTGATTCTGGAATAATATACTAATGTAATTTAATACCGCGGTTGTTGTCAGATCATACAGTGTCTGAAGTATCTAAGAGTGGTATATAATTACAATTATATTCAAATAAATATGTACTATATTAGTCAGTGGCGACAGGCATGACGTAGTGTCATGAATAGGCTACTGGGATAGCATCCAGCGCCAATCAACACCTACCTGTGCTCTCAGATAAGACCATGTGCAGGTCTTATGTGTATGTTGAGATTGTCTGTCCTTTGCGTCTATGCTCTAGGAGTTTTTTGATTTCCCTAAATTACCGGTATGGTTGGAAGAGCATCCGACCCGTAAAATCAACCTTGCTTCAACACTTCCTTAGGGAAGGTCTCTGCGTCTTGACCCCTATATTAGGGAAAAGGGACAACGGTGTAGAAGTAGTAGTAGTAGGTGTGATTTGAGCCTTTATTGTTCTCTACAATCCTGGTATATTTATATATTTTACTTCAATTAGGGAAGAAAAAATATCAGTTCCATCCAGCAAAATTATTTTTTGTATTTAGCAAATATCTTTGTCCCAAGACCTAAGTTGGTTTATTGAGTGGACCACTGATCGCCATCTTTTTATGCGACATACATCAATCTTCATGCATTTCTGTAAATATAACATATGAAATTCAGAAATTCTGGCCACTGGACAGGGACTAAATTACAACTGTCTTCTAAGCAGAAATACATACTAACTTGTACAGAACACTTCCAAGATCACACACAACATGCCGTCATAGTATTAGCTCAGTCGTCTCCGTCAACAATTTGTAGAAAAATCTTTAAAAACATCGGTTTGGCTTAAAATTTTATGTGAGGCATCCTCCAGGTCATGTGACCCAAGTCATCAAAATCAGCTCACCAGGGGATGGTAAAAACAACCTTCAAATCCATTGAAAATCACCTTCTCCGTAACCGTTTGCTCTATGGATGTAACATTTGACGTGATGCATCTTTTGGACGCTGGTACTCAAATTTGTTGCAATTGTTAAAATCGGCTCAAAGGGTGGTTAAAAAAGACATAATAACATTAACTCATGCAAAAATCTTCTCAGAAACCGGTTGAGAGACAGATGTGAAATTTGGTCTGAGGCATCCAAAGTGGCTTGGGACTCAAGTTTGTTCAAATCAAAAAATCGGCAAAAATGGGCGTGGTCATAGGGTGTTCCAGAAAATACTTTTTAATATCTTATTATTATATGAAATTATAAAATCATATAAAAATCTTCTCCGAAACCACTTGGCTTGTGGACCTAAAAATTGACATTAGGCATCCTGGGAACATGGTACTCAACTTTGTTCAAATCATCAAAAAATTATTTATTTTCCGTAACCAATGTCAAAATCTTCTAAATTGATTGGCAGAGTGAAGTGATGTTTATTATTTATTTTACTATACAGAAAAGTAGTAAGCATTCAATATATATATCAATATAATATATATATACAGACTAGTAATTGGTAATTACGTCACTCAAAATGACTAATATTATCATGCTGTCATGTTGACTACTAAATCATATATAATGATGTTACTTTTGCTATCATGCACAATTTGTCAGCGAGTAGCAATGTAAAAGTTAGTTCCACAAGTTACCATGTTTAAATCTTGGTCTACTTATCATTTACAATAAACATTCATATTGGTATTGTACACACAATTATTATAAAGCATTAATCAAGTTTTTCCATGCAGAAATCTGATTTGATGTAAAACATATATTCCATACCACGGCATAATCTGTTAGGTTTTGCACAATCCACACATTTTTGGACAGACCTCACGTTTCAGTGCTTTACCACATTCTTCCTTTGAACGATATCGACAGTATTGTGCTTCTTCCATTGAGCAGTCTAGCACTTGACAGTCTCTTCCAGCATACATAGAATCACATTCACACTCACAGACGTTCTCTTTCATATATCCCCAATTCTTGCAGAAGAAGGGACACCGTGGTCTACAGTACCCACACATGATCGGGCACGCCTCAGTCTTCACCCACTCAGTGTATCTACATGATTGACAGGTGTAATCTAGAAAATCTCTGTTTCCATCACCCACACATGTTTTGTGATCTCTCCCATCCCCATCCCACCCAAGGGTCTTGCACTCCTCATCACTCCCCTGCACCCCGTAATAGAAACACCCCTGTTGTGATTCATTACAGAATTTTGCAGCTGCACATGATGAACTATTCCATGCTGGAAACATAAATTAAGATGTTGGTTAAATTTCACTTGACATCAGAAAGGTTATTTAGAGGCTATGACAGTCAAAA
>WNLI01145102.1:0-10090 GCA_025802215.1 Wirenia argentea
TTCGCGTGTTTTAAATTTCGCGATGGGTCCTGACTCGCGAAATTAAACACCTCGTGAAAGTTTCCACTCTTACAGTAGTTTGATTGATTCATCTACTTTCTATGAAACTCAATTAAAATTATTAAAAGGTACAGTTTAAGAACTTTGGTCCACTCCATTAGCCCGGTATACAAAACAAATGTAGTCGTCATTTTGTATGTCAGGAAAACTGGAAATCAACCTAAGAATCTAATTAAAATTAGATTTCAATGTTGACCACAACACTTACACAGATACTACTAAAATATATACCTCTGAATTTATAAACACACCTATATGAGTGATGAGTCTATGATCATTCCAGTGTTCTTGGTATCTTCTTTCTCTAAATTTCTTCTCAATTTTCTTTTGTGAAGCGTGTAATAATTACAACTACTGTACTGTTCCTACCTCTGAATTTATAGACGCTAATCATACCACTGTTCTTGGTATCGTACGGCCGACACTGCTTCTGGATGTCATCTTCTGAAGATTTTATCCTGAAGTTCCCGCTCCACGGACTTGGCGTTGACCAGGGGTGTGCTGAGACGAGTGGTGGGGCGGGGGTAAACAAATACAACTTTGGTAGGCTACTTAACCTACCTCTGAATTTATAGACGCTAATCATGCCACTATTCTTGGTATCACACAGCCGACATTGCTTCTGGAAGTCCTGCCAGTTACAGAAAATCGGGATTGGTCTTCCTCTAGTTTGATCCATATGTCATGTTTTAATGTTGCAACAATTACAACCACAAATATTGTACACCTACCTCTGAATTTATAGACGCTAATCATTCCACTATTCTTGGTGTCATACAGTCGACATTGCTTCTGTATGTCTTGCCAGCTACGGAAGATTTTATCCTGAAGTTCTCGCTCCACGGACTTGGCGTTGACCAGGGGTGTGCTGAGGCGAGTGATGGGGCGGGGGAGCTGGTGGGGGTGGAAATCCAGCTGTGGGGGAGATTCAAATAGACAATTACTGTTTGGTCTGGACCACAAGATATTTAGGGTGGCGGTGGGCTAACACCGCTATGGCGCAGGTAAAAGATGTCGATCCTAGATGGTGGCAGCATGTTCAAATCTAATGTGCCACCGACTTTACCCAAGATAGGCGTAGAACATTGTTCTCTGATGATTTATCCATGGAAGGCTTAGTGAGAAACTCTCAGGTACACAGACAGGCAGTTGAGTCCCAATGTGGTCGGGAAACTGGGCTATCCGGAGAAAACCACAGGACAATGAGGACAAGATTTTTAATCTTCCGGGACTCTTAAGACATATTAGTTTTCTCCATAGTCAGGTGGAGATAGATCGGGATATCGCCATGGCCACAGGGGATGACTTATATGACACGATCACAAAACACTTCTTCGATCGTGTGCATGCCTGTTTTGCTTGGAATACCCCACATTACAGATTTAATCCTAAAACGCACCTATTAGACATATCACCGGAAAGGAGAAATATTCCTCTTTCAAATGGTTATTTTATGTACCCAATCATATGACTAGAATCGACACTATGTATCTAACAGTGATGGTGATTTGCATATGCGACGTCATATTCTGATAGGTGTATACTTTCAAATTGGACACCATGTATTACACAAGTAGCTAGTTTTATGCTGTGTCACTGTAAAGTGTAAAATATCAACTTACTGAGGTCTTGGAGCGAGGCATGCTGTGAGATGTCTGGGCTCGCTTGGCCGTGTGGTGGTCTAAGAAACATGTTGAACTTGAAGTTACACTATAAGCCACTATTACATACTGTAAACTAACTTACAGAAGTTTTAGAGCGAGGCAGACTGTGCGAAGTTTGAGGTCGTTTGGCTAGGTGTGACGGTGACCTAGTTACCTCGACCTCGTAGCTGTTACCCTTGGTTACGGGGTCACTGGAGTAGAGTTTGAGGAAATCTATGTAGCTCAGGTTACCAAAGTCGTTCACTGGCAGAACTCCCCATAGTTTCTCAAACTGGAACATAAAATACATAATATCTGCATTTAGTACTGTATATCGCGATTTCACGTCTGTCCATGTTGCCACTTGCCACGTAAATATGTCTCAAATGCGGGTTGAAAGCACGGGAAAAATCCACGCAAGTAACAACCTCGAACCCACGTCTCTCAATTGAAAGGCGGATGCTCTAACTACTACACCCATAGGATGATAGGAAGTAGGTTTTTAAGTCAAATGTGACATTTATTCAATGCACTGATTGACCTTACAGACATATAGTAGTAAAAGTACATGAAATCATGACAAGAACATTAGCTGACGTATTCGATAGTCATGGTTCATGTGCGGGCATCCTGACGGGTACTGAACATTGATGCTTAGGCGCACAGTACTTTTGTTTTTCCATATCTGTCAGATGTCAGTTTACCATAATACCACTGTGCTCTACGCAAGCCTGGAAGTGCCATGTACCATTTACAATGCATCGCAAAACCTTACTCCCCAACCAGTTTGCTACTTACTCCATCAAAACAAACTATGGATGATCGGTACTGATTTCTACAGGCGGGGTTGACAGAGCCAGATATGCGAGATGACTTACCCAAGGACAACAGAGTGGGAGAACACAACAAATAATGTACATGCCAAAGAAAAAGATTTTAAAAGATCTGACATTGATTAAAACTGAAAAAAAAGTAATTTCTTCGTAGCCTCTGAAGTGGTTAATAGAATCCGGAGCTTATTCCGGTTCGCAGTGCAAAGCGGGTTACTGTTGTAAACTTTTTTATTCGGTTATTTCTGATTAGCCTATCACACAATTATTAGTGCTTGATATTGTACTACAGTATCTACAACACACTATTCGTTACCATACATTCACACACCTGATCATCAGTAAGCCTGAAGATATTCTTGTGTAAAATCAAGCGGAAATCGTCCTTCGAGACCACGTCGATTTTTGCGTAGTCAACCTCGGCAAATTCTTGAGCGAGGGTATAGAAGTGGGCCATTACACATTCGCGGAGGCGCTCCTGGACTTCGTGAAGTGGCATAGGTTGAAGGAGGTGTGGACACCCGGGCCCGTTGGGTAGCAGGACTTTTTGCATTGATGTCATCCATTTCTCGTCCTTCTGTGGGAACATGTATAGTGTAGGTATGAGAGGCGTTCCTGAAGTTCTTTGAAGCCAGGCCAGGCTGTTGGGTAGCAGGACCTTTTGCATTGTTCATTTTTCGTTCTGTGGGATTTTATTATATCATATAAATATGATAGGATGTCATATACGTCATGAAGTGGCATGAGTTGAAAGAGGTGGAGACTAGAGGTGAGTGGACCCGACCCGAACCCGAATTCTGACCCCGACCACGTCGGGTCGGGTTCGGGTCAGAAAAGGTTCGGGTCGGGTCGGGTAAAAAAAAAATTCAATTTTTAAAAAGTGTTTTTAAGTGTTTTTAAAGCTTTTTAGAAAAAAAAAATTTGGGAAATTTTTTTTTCGGGTCGGATTTCATATTGATTTTTCGGGTCGGGTCGGGTTTCGGGTCCATCGGGTTCGGGTCGGGTGGAGACACCCTGGCCCATTTGGTAGCAGGACCTTGTGCATTGATGTCCTCCATTTTTCGTTTTTCATGTGAATATGATATGTTACTGCAGACCTGCACCTGATGAAGTGGCACGGGTAGTTGAGAGGAGGTGCACTTCATGAAGTGGTGTATGTTGTTGAGTCGGAACATTAGGCAACAGGACTCCTTGTGCATAGATCTCATCCATTTATTGTTTTTGAGTCTGAATATGCATGTTGTAATTATAACGGTCTGTCAAAGACAGTCCTCACTTCAATGGCGGATATAGGTTAGACTCAGTTGAGGACAATCTGGGTCATGAATAAAGTAATATGGGATTGAGGAGATGGCACTTGAGACCCGTTTAGCAGCAGAATGGGCCTTCTAGGTGTTCTTTTTCTCTATATATGTGATTTCATCACTCATTAGGGCTGTCCTGAAGTGACATGGGTTGGAGAAGTATTGTATCACTGAAACTGTTGAGGTGTGTAACAGTTTTTTGGTAGTGTAATATAGAACTTTCAAACATATCTAAGTCTATCTATGTACAAACCTCAGGTTCTGGTGCATATTGTCCAAGGAAATGTCCGTAATCCACACACCTGTCCGATGTGATCGCGTTTGTGTGCTGCATGATGTGGCGGTATTGTTGGTCGGTCAGCTTGAAACAGAACAGGTCTAACGTTCGTCGGAAGTCGTCTTGGGAAAGTTTGCCTGTCTTGTTACGGTCGAACACTGCAAATGCCTGCAATGAATGGGAGGTTATTAGCGTAGCCACCCTGAGCTACATAAAAAGTAGCCTAAAAAGCGTCACACTTCTATACTGCACTTTTGGATCTCTTCCTATTTGGAAAATGTCTGTTTGCCATATGCGACTGTGCTAGATGAAGGCGTTGCTAGTGCGTACCAGCGTGCCATTTGTACAATATCGCACAGTCTTACTCCCCAACCAATGCTTAGGCTACTCCATCTAAGGAGAATATACACAATTGGTACCTACTCATGTAGCTGCGTCAACAAAGGCCCTAGGATCATGCAAGATCATGCGAGGTGCTTTGCATACGGCAGACACGCCAGACAAAGTAGTATTTATTTTCCCGACAGAGAATCGACCCCAGGACCTCTCTCACTAGAGTCCAATGTGCTACATTAACACATATTCGCTGTCCATTTTGCATGTGAAATAGCTCCAATTTGTTCTTTTAAAACACAATAAGCGCCATAGTTGGCGTAGATGATTGATATAGCAGAAGTAATTTTAAACCTGAGTTCAAACTTTCATTTGTTGGGAGTGATTTTTCTGTATTGTTTGGAAGCGGGATCGCAGGCTGGATTCAAGGAGCTTATATTGGTTCACAGACCAATAGGCTATTAAATTTTGACTACTGCTGCATACTCAGCCTGCATTATAGGGAAGTACAAGGTGTCCGGAAATTATGTTACTTAACAGCTATAATAGTAAATTTTTCACCACAAACATAACACTAGATCATCTGCTATCCAGGATCTCATAGTGTGTAAAAATGTCGTTTTTCGGAAAAACCCTTTATTTTCTGACTAAAATTATGACATTGTATTCACGCTTTTCGTGTTGCAAAGATTGTTATTCATGGCGGCATCATTGTCATCTACTGGATTAATGCTTTTCAATGCGAGCTAGAATCTTAAGCCTCAAGGCACGCATGTAGCCGTTTTTGTCTCTTGGTATAGACCCGTATCTTCCATGTCTCGATCCATGATGTCTTCCAGGTTTCTGGTTTGATATAATTTTATTAGTATAATAATTAAGTAACATAATTTCCGGACATCCTGTATATGGTAATCACCATAATATTGTCATCGCAATAGCAGCCTTTTTACGATAGGCTACCTATAGGCTATGTGCATTGTGCAAGTGGAATTCAAGAAAACTCACACAAAAGTGTAAGTTTTAAGTAAAATTAACTTTGTATCTTTTCTGTATTGTTATGACTAACGCTTACCATTCATTTATAAGGCACATAACACTTTTTACATATTTTACTACTTATAAATCCTGAACCTTTCTGAGCGAGTCCTGCTGATTGACTACCTTGTCAGCCATCCTCTGTTCAGCCTTCTCATTGGACAATCCCCGGAAGTCCACGACTCGTATATCCCCCTTCTCCCGTTTCCCGTAGCTTGAAGCACGTCCTTCCTCAAAGGCCTTGAGAAACAAGTCATAGTCCAGCTTCTGGTTATCTGCTTTCAGACCCAAACTGAAATATATTAGGCCCTTTTACACCACACTCCCGTTTACCATAGCTTGAAGCACATACCCAAACTGTAACAACATTATGTGTATATAATTGTACACCATACTTCCGTGTCCCATAGCTTGAAGCATGACACTCCTCGAAGGCCTTGAGGAACAAGTCATAGTCCAGCTTCTGGCTATCTGCCTTCAGACCTAAACTGCAACATATGTGTATTTACATCACACTCCTGG
Source organism: Wirenia argentea (assembly GCA_025802215.1). Classification (NCBI taxonomy): domain Eukaryota; kingdom Metazoa; phylum Mollusca; class Solenogastres; order Pholidoskepia; family Gymnomeniidae; genus Wirenia; species Wirenia argentea. Next base: position 6,005 of record WNLI01145102.1, read on the forward strand.
AATATATTATGTGTATTTACAATTTTTACATCACACTTGTGCAATATTTACATCACACTCCTGCAATATATTATATCACACACCCGTTTCCCATAGATTGATGCTCGACCCTCCTCGAAGGCCTTGAGGAACAAGTCATAGTCCAGCTTCTGGTTATCTGCTTTCAGACCCAAACTGCAATATATTATGTGGATATTTTATACGACACTCCCGTTTTCCATAGCTGGAAGCTCGACATTCCTCGAAGGTCTTGAGGAATAGATCATACTCCAGCTTCTGGTTGTCTGCCTTCAGGCCCAAACTGCAGCATATTTATGAATTTTATATACTACTGTTATGTTTTGGGGCATTACTTAGTTCAGTGGAAGAGTCCTCGCATTGAGATCTCGGGTTTCCGAGTTCACGCCTAGTCTGTGGCAAATCTGGAAAATTCACGGCTGTCAATGTTGCCATGGTACAAATGTCTCCAAAGCTCGGGGGAAAATTCCTGTTTTTGAATGGGAGGAGCCGAGCTGCGAACCCGCAGCCGAAGGCCTTTTCGAATCATGTCGAAGACTTCACCAGTACCACAGTGTTGTGAGGGGCTCCCTCTCGTATGCAGGAATGATTAAAATACCCAGCTACTTGTATTACCGGTATTATAGTATACTGTATTACTAACTTTTTAAGTTTTATGTTAATTTCCATGTCACACATTTTCAGATAATGTTAATCCAAACTTATGCTTTGGTATAATAAACGATGCACAACTGTAGTTAGCAGTGACAAACTGTAACTCACTAGGCCTACACAATTAACTTATTTTATCGAGGTAAAAATATACCGTACACAAAATATTAAACTTCTAGGCCTATGTACTCATATCTATGTATGTACTATTCTAGTTAATTTTTAACGATACGTCATAATTTTGTTTCATTAGGCTATGTTTTCTGTATTTGATAGGCCTATAGTTTTACTATCATACACATATCTTTGTGTGTAGTATACATACAACATATACAAATAGCATTTACGCTAATCTACATAGTTAATCTTAATCCCATTATTACGTTATAATGTATGTTATTAAAAGACTGTCCTTAAAAGTTAGCTAATAATGACTACGTAACACTAAATCCGCAGGAATCCTCTTATACTAATGGTTTGATTTTTGTTTTTCCATACGGGATAGTATAAAATATTGAATAGTCTATATTTGATCATAAAAGTACATGGGTTTATGCAAAAGTGGTTTATATTCCCTATGGTTTATGTCACTTTATCATATTGTTGCATGGACTGATAATAACGATAGTAAAGTAAAAATCATTTTGGATTCACGTATTTCGGGTGGCATTTGTAAGGTTTTTGTATGCGAGAGAAATTACCAAATATGCCGGCCATCATATTTATTGTATATAGTTTGTTTACATGTCTCCCTTGACAACCATAATGGTGGTAGAGATAATGCATTCATAACCTACAAATGACTACAATTATACAGTAGCCTAACAAAGTCATATAATCAATGGGCTGTGTGATAATTAGTTTAGGGCTGCAACGATAGACGATAATAAAGATATCGGATATATCATGACATTTTAAGGTGGAGGGTAGAGCCATAGATATAATAACTATATAAAATAGTAGAGCTGACATGATATCGGATATATCACAACATATTAAGGTGGCGTGTAGAGGTGTCATGATTTTACAATTATGAAGATTATCAAGACATTTTAAGGTGGAGAATAGAGCTGTCATGATATAAAATCTCACGATACGATACAATTCAGATACTTAAGATACTGGATGATACATGATACCAAAAATAGTGCGATGTGATAAAATGTCAATTTATGTCTATGACACTGGGTACAAGTAAATGCAGTACGGGTTTGATATAGGTAAAAAAGGTGTGACTTTACAGTTTACATGTACCGCCAATTCACGACTGTCCATATTGCCCTGGTACAAATGTCTACAATGCGGATTTGAAGGCTCCCTGCTTTGAGTGGGAGCAGCTGAGGCACGAACTCGCAGCCGAAGGCCGGAAGAATTGTGTCAATTGAGAGACTGGCGAGGTATCACCTACCACGAGCCCACGGGTACAGTAGAGATTTGTGGAACAATACATCTACGATATCATTTCAGTCCTATATAAATTACACCTGTATGGTGGTCCATTAACACCGATGGACCATACAATAGAGGAATGTGTAATGGCATGTAGGTAATTTATTGAACCGGTACATATAAAGGAATCATGAACGCCCACCCCAATACATATAAAAGAATCAATACCACCCCTCATGATACATATAAAGGAGTCAATAGATATTTAGTATTTACGGTCACCTGTAAAATTGGGTTTGCTTACATTATCTATATCAATCAATAATTGGAAGATCAATGAATTGTATGTACATTAGTGTAGTGAAGTTAGACCACATGTAACATATACACCGGACACACATAGAATTATGGGATGTTACAGTATATTATGTAGCCTACACAAATATGTGGTAACACGTACCAGGACTGTATATAGGACTGTATATTATGGGAAAATGATATCAATATTCAGCAATAAAACAGAAATGATAGTCAAATATGATTATGTTGCATCGGTGCATGCCAAAATGTGACTGGGAAATCAGGAATATCTAATACCTGTAGTGTTGTACGAGTTCGACTTCGAACCCACACTTGATTCGATTTCCAAATGGGCTGTTGGATTGGTACTACATTCCACCATCTTTGGTGTCGTAATCCCAAATGCTTCCTTCTATCCAGCTCTTGCACCTGTAAGCTTTGTGATTTGTCATCTTACCTGAGTAGGCATCACCTTCTTTCCTGTTAGTGGCTAAACAGTAAACCCACATTACTGAAGATGGCACACCGCATACATCTACAGTATGTCCTCATTTGCATATCATTAGCATATTATTTTTAGTACAATGTGCGTCGTTCCACATTTTTACACATAAAAAACAACATTCTATTGGTAGAAAAAATGTTGTACTCAATACTCTTATAATCTTACAACAATGTACTGATCACTCTTGTACTTTGGTATAAATTTGCTCTGTTTTTTTTATACTTTTTTTTCTTGCATATGCCGTAGTCAGATTTTGATGTTGAAGTTGTGTAGCCAGGCCAGGGTGTCATGGTCGAGAGTTACAAGACCAGAGTAAGCACTTGGAGTCGGTTAAAGTGGACATTCCTCAATTATAGGCTGCGTTGTTCAGTCTGGGTTTCTCAATCACATCTTGGATCGTTGACATATCCCATTCTGTTACAGTCATTCAGTAATGAATATATCAAAATAAATACAATGCAATAAATCTACGTAGTACTTACAGATCCAAAAGTCTGACGAATTCATCTTCATTGAGAAAGAAATGTAGGTCAAGTAGTGCTCGGTGGATTTCTGTCACTTTCAAGTACCCGCGACCTTTAGTATCGTATCGTCTGAAGGCCACGTAAAAGTCGGCGTAGTGGTCACGGATTTTGTCTCTGTAACGAGAAAGGGATAATTTTAGAGATGAATGGAACAACAAAATGGTGAGATCATTGAGGTCATTGTAGTACTGTATCTGCTATTAACGGGTGGTTCTCTTCCCACTATATACCAATGGGTAACAGAAAATTGAGTCTTTCATTTTTTTAAAAATAAAATGTCGAAAGTAAAATGTTGCAAGTGTTATTTCTTTATACTGTGACCATGGTAATGTGTAAAGTACATAAATTCCTGTGTTTTTTATTCATGGGACGAAACCTCATAAATTTCACTTCTAGGCAAGAGATTTTAGTCTATGTACTCAACTATAACTAATACTTGAAGCTCGCTGCAAATTGCATGTATTTTTTGGAAATGTATGCTAGCGTATTAGCAGTGGCGTCGCCAGGTTTTCAACATTGGGGGGGCATACTATCCAGCTGGGGGAGGTATCACACAACGGGGGGTCTGGGGGCCTCCGCCTCCCCCAGCGTTTTTGAAATTTTCACGCCCTGTGATGCGATCTGGGGCTCTTAGAGACACTTACAGAACCTTACAATCATGAAGATTTTTGGACTTTTTTCAGTCTTTTTTGGATCAAG
>WNLI01145113.1:0-10089 GCA_025802215.1 Wirenia argentea
GTTTAGGTTGCTATTGTATAAAAATTGGTTCTAGAACCTATTTTTATACCTGTATCATTCCCTTATTTGAAGGAATTTTAACTTTTTATTTGTAATGTTTAGTAGTATCGTGAAAGGAGATGATACACTAATTTAAATTTTTGGGGTTAGGTCTCCTGCTACCTAGTTCACAGCAGCCCAATTTAGCGACTGAACCAGTGCAGTGGAGTCAGAAGGGGTAAGAGAATTCCAGTAACACGGGACAAATCTCATACTCACCAGTCACCACTAATGTCCCTCAATATCCACATGGCCCGGACATTGTGTTGCGTACAAGTGAGTATCGCATACCTTGGTACCCGGGACTACAACTGGCCAGGACTCAGGAGGATCGTGAAATGGACTGTCTCTGGAGTCATCCAAGTGTGTGACTGTAGTTCTCAACAATCTACAAATTTGTGGAATCTTATCCAATGTTTTGTTTTTGAAAGGATTGCTTTCTTCAAATATTACATTCAACATGTAAATATAAATATTGACGTCATTTTTTCGCACAATACCATATTACAAAACTATTAGCTTCCTGTAGCTTCTCGGAGTTCTCGGATATAACTCGGATATAAATATTTCATTAACAAATGGCTGAAATTGTGTAATTACGCAAATTGTCGCGATAATTGGTCCACGGGCATTTTGCTGCGAATTTACTCGTTTTCTATTGGATTATATTGGATTTCACATTACACGATATTTGCTTGGTGGCAAAATATGTAGCGATAACTAATTACTGTGTGTTGCGTGGTTGCTGGTAATTTTGTGTATTATGTCCATTATAATCAAGATCTTGTACGGAATGTAGCTCGTAAAGATGTATCACACAACAGGGATTTTCGTCGCAAATGGCTATCTCAGGAGTGGAGTATGCAAACTGAAGAATATGCCTTCAAAATTTAACCTTCGAAAAGGGGATTCATTCAATGACCGAATAAATGTAGTATCACGTACACTGTCGTACAGTAGTGACAGACTGTGAGAGTAGTAGTGGTCAGTCAGAATTAAAGTTGGAAGAAGATGAAGATCAAAGGAATGCAATACAACTACATAATTAAATAAAACTTAATTATAAGTCTACGACACAAATTTGTAATTTTGTAGGTCCAAAACATCAATAGAAGCTTTTCAGTAATTCCTGAAAGCCATTCAAGATATGAAGACCTCCCAGGATATTCAGGTGGAACTGACTATGTCAACAGGTACCTGACCTGTGCAGTGTGGACTTCCTTTGTGCACCGCACCATGTAGTACTAATTTACTGACTAATTATAGGACTAATAATTAAACAGGACTAATTATATCCGCATGTCTTCGTTCAATCATTGTATTAGAATAATAATTAAACTGACCAATGCTATTATAATACCACAATGTCCTATATTGCTATCACAAGATCTTACCGTAATGGACAACATGCAATTGTCATTAGTCGGCCTTTGTCCAGTTGATGTTGACCATCAAGCTTTGTATACATAACAGAGTAGAGACACTTCTGTTTGATATCAAAATAGCAGATACCGCTGAAATGCTTAGTTTAAAGTGGTGCATCCATGATTTTGTTACTGGGTCCACGAGGAGATATGCGACTTGTGGCTGTAGGACAAGACACTGTAGCAACTTGTTCTGTTGAAAAGCTGATGTTTATAGCAGTTCGGGAGTTTTGTAGCAACAGTCGTCGACTCTTGTAACAAATATCTCTTTATTACAAAAGTAAGTGGCCGTTGGGATTAAAGGAAATAGGAAAGTCGGCAACTATTGAAACAAAACTCGCGACTTGCCTGCTAAAAAACTAGCTATATCTGAAATGTCTTTCTTTCACAGCAAACACGAAACATATAAAGATTTAGTAGCCAACTTGCATGACCAACTGCCCGATGCCACCGAGTCAGCGAGGCAGCTTTAAATTGTACAGTAACACATAAGATTTGCAGGTTACAACACTGCAGTAACGAATAGTTACTACGCCAAACTTTCTCAAGATTTTAACTTTTCCGATGAGAAAACTCCTGAGAAAAGGCATCCGTCAATCAAATCCCACAGCCCCAATGGCGGACACACCCCTGGAGCTGGTACATAATGCACACACAAGATTAATATGTTGGTCATTAAACTGTACAAAGATTTATCTCAGTATCTGATCTCTTGACCAGCCCTAATCCCCTTATCTACCATGTGGTCAGTGTGCAAAGGCTTAACAGATGTTACTGACACACTGGGTGGCCATTTAGGTGTTTAATGGCTTCACCATGCAGTCTGATCTATGGCCCATGGCCATTAATAAGGTGGACTATGGCCATTATGTTGAATCGAAAGCACGGCTAGAGATAGAGCTGCTAGACACCTCCCGCCTCAATTTGAGAAAGTCTACCAAAACATTTCTTGGTCAGATATACCCCCTGTCCCATATCCAAAAGTTAAATTGAGAGGACAAACTACTTTTGCGAAACAGGTCTGGATTATACACCGGACTGGTGCCGTGACTGTCCAATACAAATACAGTCCATAAGCTTCACTTATGATTGGGGAAACAGATTAGGATAGAAATTCCAGCGTAACAGCTGTTTGTCATCAACTTTTCTCATGTAAAATTTTAATTAATGTACCAGCGGTCCAGCATAGTACAGCTTTTTCTGATGTAAAATTTTAATTAATGTACCAGCGGTCCAGCACAGTACAACTTGTCAACTATTCACATGTAAAATTGAATTGATGCACCAGCAGTCCAGCACGGAACAATGCCATTGGTAGTCATGCTATCAAAATATTGACGTTTGAAATTAATGGATACATTTTGTTTTCTGTGAAAAACGTAAAATTTTAGTTTTATTGAAAACAATTACAGTACAGGGTAACAGCTTGTTGGCAAATTTTACATTTAAAGTTTAATTACAGGTACAGTGTAGACGCAGTGATGTACATTTCACATTGGACAAAAGACGAAGTACCCGTAGCTCGGTAGCTGTTCACGGTTTTTGCTCAAATATTGGAAGTAGATTTGTAAAGAAAACAGTCGAAGGGTAAATCTACAGTAAAGTACAATATGTATCGGCTGGATGAATGGTATTATGAAATGTTAATATGCTCAGTCTCAAAGTCATAATTTAGTGGATGAAAAGTGACCCGTCTTTATTTACGAGAAACAAAAGGGTAAACTTTGTTTGAACCAAAAATGGGAGATAAATAACGGCTGAATCATAGACCACTATATTCCTAATACCTAATACCGAACGACGGTATATTGCCACGGTCGGTAGGCGGTCGGTATAGCCATAAATAACAAGATTTACATCAGTCCGATATAGCAACGAGTAGCCAGCCAAAAAGTGGCCGGATTAGCAAATAATTCATCACTCGATACACTGCCGTAAATGGAAATGTGTAAGTACATCTGTACCATCAATCCATCAGTCCATCATAGATCATACAGATTTATACCATGCTTGGGAAAAGGTTTATGGAATCGGAACAGACGCTAACAGGGTCCTCGGTGAACGATGGTATCATGGTAGGTTATATCACAGGAAGGAAAGAGTTGATTCAATGACAAATAACGCTAAAAAGTAGAATGTGTTAAATTGCATGATAATAATTATTAATATCATTCTATGGAATAAAATTTACAATTCATTATGTCATTGTCGTGATATTTTAGTATTTATCTAACAGGTTTTTATTTCCGAACTTGTTTATTTTTGTGGTAGATAGGCTACTGTACGTAGCATTGTTTTTGCATGAACCACTGGCTGTTGGCGCCAAAGATTTTCTGTTTCCCCACAAGTTCTTGCTTGCTATGATTGAAAGTTAAATTCCCCTTGAAAAGTTAGACCCTAATATAATGGCTTCAATAAATTTTCTTAAATCTCTAAGAAAAAAAACACATAACTATTTTGCGTCTGGGCCAGACGACCGCCGCGGCGTAAAAAAATCACGCGATTTGCATACTCAGTTCCACGGGGCCTCGTAAAAATGATGGACTATGTTCTTAATCAGTTGCGAAATAGCCATTATTTTAGCTTGGGGTAACCGAATCCTTGGCCAAGAACGAGTGGAGCGACCTTAGCGTCTCGTTCAGGCGGATTTTTGTCCAAATTGTGTAAAATTTTATCTCAGGATCCTAGCCAGATTCATGAGTCTGTGAATAGTTTAATTAAGGCTAAGACTCCATTGTCACGATTTACAAGCGTCGAGGTATTATATATCAAGCTTTCATTCCGCTGTATGGGATGATAGGACAGGATTGAAGTCGACAATGTCCCTGATTACGCGGCCTAAAGATTTCAATTACTGAATTAGATACGCTTTGTTGAGCTATTGTGTTTGCTTATTTCTCATCTGACGTTATCTCTACTTGTGGGGTATTACGTACTGTTTGAATAGCGCTGAACTAATATCTATAATTATCTATAATGGTTAATGAATATTCGTTATGAGAATGACAGATATGCAAATTTGCATAGTAGAGTAATGGCGGCGGCGGATTTAATAGGATTCGGGTAGACTTGGTGACTGGTGCAAGTCTGGTGATTTTGTCATGTGGAGTTCAGTTCAATGCAAGTTTATGCAAATTGTTTCATTGATTAGGATTCTAAATTACAAATATTTATTTGTTATCATAACAATCAAACAATGTATGACATAGAATCTAGCATAGAAGATACTGTACACTATTCTGACATTGAAGAATTTGCAGTACGAGTAAAATTATATTTCCGCAAATTTAATTGCATACAAATGTATTTTAAAAGCTTGTTTGAAATAATTGTATGCAATATAATTATTTGGGTGAAGCAATCGAACATTGTTTGCAATAATTTTACACAATATTTAGGATGAATCAAACATTATTTTGTGTATACAACAAGTTTTTGTGTGCTAAATGATGTTTTTTTTGTACTCGAAATTTTCATTTGGTAATCAATTTTACTAGCCTGCATAAAAACTATAAAATATGCAGGTTTTTTATATATATTATTTAAACACGAGGTCAAAGAGAATGATGGGCAGTACCCACTATACTACTCAATCTACAAATAGAACCAAATTTCTGTGTTTTTGTCAAACCCATACACACTGGCTATATTAAATATTCCGTTATTAGCAATGTTTTATACATTGTACATCAATCATCATGAATTTCTGTATTCCGTAGCCTTAGCCTACGCTGTAGTTATTTTTAAATGTAAATGTACATTTACATTTTGTTATCAAATAAATTGAAATAAATCACCATGATTACCCAAATACCTCGCCCATTATCCAACAAATCCAACATTCCATCAGTAACCAGACCCGCACGTGACAACAACAAACGGCACACTACCCCGTACATCCAACCCTCCCCTACACCCCGCCAGCACACTTCCTCTCCCATTCATCACTCCCTCCCCTACATAATGGCACACAATATCGCCCCTTCCCCCGGCCCCGCACACAATGGGGCAGATTATAGCCACGAGACTTGAGGTCAATATTGCCCATTGTCTGCCCACCCCTGCTGTCTTTCTCCCTCAGGGTACACCACTGAGATGTGATCGGTGACTTGTGACGGTATGGTACCATGACTACAGTTATTTCTACAGTTCAGGGTACGTCATTACTTCGGTAACTAGAGTGATCACTGAGGGCACTGAGTCCTCTGAGCATCTGAGTGGTGACCAACTGAACCATATCCTTTCAGTAATAAGTACCTGATTGATAGAACAAATTTCATGGAATAAAACTGAAAGAAGAATACTGGAGTAGGTACTATGTGTCGGGAATGATCTTAGGATGTGTTACTTTGTGTGTGTGTGTTTGTTATCGAGGCGCGTATCTAGCCTAGCTAATTTACGACCCGGCAAGCTGTTCCGAACCACACGTGTGGTCAAAGTTCACGGATTACGATCCATGGATAGGTATGCCCATTGCCCAATTAAAATTGTATTGGCCCCCTTTTTTAGTGGGCCTGGTTTTAATTTGAACCAAATTCACCAAATTTTGAGTTTACCTGGTAAACTTTACCAACCTTTTTTACCAGCTTTTCAGTCAGGAATGCCGATCAGAAAATTTATAGGATCGATAGCCAGCCGCGTAATCATGTGTGTGAATACTGATCTGTGTTTCCTTGGGCAAGGCAGATCTGTAGCTTTAGTTTACATAGTTTCCTCATACAGACAAAGGCAGACATACATAGCCTTGGAGACGGAAAGTACAAAAGGTATCACATCAATGTCATTAAAGAACAGTAAGTCTTACTGTATCATCCATTTTCTTGTCATTAAGAAGAAATATGTCTGAATGTCCTTTACAAATGTAATCTACTACCCTACTTAGTATACTAATGTAGTTTTTGATGCCTGGGGATATACCATGATGAATATGTGGACAAATTGACCATTACGTGGCTGTATATTTGCTACTAAAGGGGAAAACAACCATTAATCAACAACTTTGTGGACACTGATTCTAGGCTATAAGAAACTACGAACGCCGAACGGCATAATTGATATTTGATTTTTTTGCATAAATGAACTTTACCGTCTTGAGATTAAATTATTAAGATAGACCCAGGACCCAGATCCCCCTTTTCAGCGTAGCACAACTATAGTGTGTCGACTGAGACAAAAAATCTTACTTTGTCTGGCGAGCGTCTGTGGTGTCCCTAGGCAAGGTATCTCATGTGACCGTCTCTGTTAACCCAGCTGTGGGAATGGGTCACGATTGTGCACATTCTCCTTAGATGGAGTAATCATTGCTTATGGAGTAAGGCTGTGCAATATTGGTTAAGGGCACACTATCGCGCTCTACAGAGACGCCTTTCGAGTTTCGGGGCCCTTCCTTCTAGCATACTCACAACATTTGCCTGGTAGGGAGAGATCCAAAAGCGTGGTGTATATTTTCGCCATAAAAGTGTAATTTTTTGTAGTCATTCTTGCGTCATGTACACATTTAATTTACGCCCCGGCTGCGTGACATCAGACCAAGTGTGCGGTGACTATGATCCGATCCACATAGTTTTCATTAAATTAACCGTGTTAGACTGTTAGTCAAACTATGTGAGGTGAAGCCCGCGTTTTTTATATTTTTACAAGCATGAATATTGAATATGATGTGAGTTGAATAATTATTTTGCATGATGTACCTACCATACACACGCACACAGTCTGTACATTATAGTTATCTCTATGATTTGTGTGTATTTATTTGTGTTATAATGATCTACCCCAGCTCATCTAAATGTCATTAGTGAGATAAGGAAGGAGTAGTTGTGTATATTAGTGATATACAACTAAAATCTAACTATTATAAATGTGGATATTTTATGCTGAATGGCCCTTGGCAATTTTTAATCTGAAATACAAACAGATAACAGATCTCAAAATTGATAGTGACAGTAAATAGTAGCGAAATTATCTTTCATGTAGCCAAATTTTAGTTCTAAAGTACATTTTGTCACAAATTATGGCGGTTAAAAAAATGAAATCATGAATGAAATCAGATTCGTTATTGCCGCAATTATTGATATGTCACAATACATATCACATATCAGTGATATCATGATATAACAATATCTATATCACAATCATACATTCACATGATTCTCACTTTTGTTCAAATTTTCAAAAAATTGGATGCAAATTATGCAATTAATTTTTCATAATTAAACAATGCATTAAATTTTACATTAATTTTGGCACTGTCGCAAAACAAAAGTCATTCATTGTTATTAGTTAATTATAATTAATTGCTGAATTGTAGAAAAACTAGTACCCCATTAAATGGTATTAAATATCAATTAGAACTGGTGAGTAATCATAAATGATTTTAAAAACTTTACTGGTCACGTTTTTTGTTACATTTTTTTTAGAACAATATTATTATTTTGACTGCACTTTATCAAATTAAAGCTAGAGTAGAATGACAGCTACATAAAAATTAATGATGAATCCATTGGTAAAATTATTTAACCCATGGTCCAGTGCACATGTATGCCATATGTGGGCACTCGGTACATACATGGGCACAATGGGTTAAATTCCGGTTAATGATTGACAGGTACTGTAGTATTATTGTGCTAGTGTAGCGACATAGAATGGGACAGGGTCACAGGGATGGATCTGGGCCGAAACTGGGCCGGATCTGTGCCAAACCGCAACCAAATTGTGAGATTTTGGGGTTTATTCGGTACATTTCAAAATCGGTACTCACAAATTTATGTATTTACGTATATACATTTTCCCCCAACAATTTAATATCATGAAAAGTCTGATTTCAATATAATTGCTACACATAATAGTTATAATGATTTCTTTGGAGAAAATTATAATTTTGTGTGATTTATGATTCATATTATAATACAGTATTATACAGTATTACGGTAGCCTATTTATTAACATTTACAAACCCATATTTGAAAATAATTTAGTGCAGTATGCAGTATTTATTTGCAAATACTGGTAGGCCAACATATTTTTTTAATGGCTGGTTTATTTTGAGATATATGAGCATGTACAGTTTATTTTGACTGTGTTATCGCTGGCAAAAAAGCTTTTACCAATATAATAATACTGCATTACGGATTTAAGGTATACCACTAAACATACCATACTACGAAAATGTATTATTTCACATAGAAAATAAGGTCAAAATTCGCCAAATTTGCATTCAAATACCAAACGTCAATCAAGCAATCGGTGGACCGGTCGTACAATAACGAATATTTAAGTTCATGCAAATCAGATACATTTCGGCCACACTTTTGTCACGCGTAGCCGTGTACAATGTTTATAGAAATATTTTATAAATAAAAATTAAAATCTGCAAATTTGGGTCACAGAAATGTATGTTTACAATATTATGATGTTACAGTAACTGTAACTGTTGGTATTATATAAAGGAAAACATTTAACAAATATTGATTGTTATTTTTTAATTACTGTATGTAGTTTTTGACTGTTTTTCAATAATATTACAGTATTATGAGTGAGATAAACTCAAAACCATGGACACTTGTGGTAGACTGGTAGGGTAACTAGGGTTGTGCCGAAACCAGGATTTTGAATTTTTACCGAAACTATACACAAACCCGTGCCACTGAAACAAATCTGTACCGAAACTGTACCGAACAGAAACTAAAATTTCTTCACCGAAACTATTTCCTGAAACTATACCTCCAATATCCCAGAAACCATTCACAATGATACCGAAACTCAGTAATTTTTCAGAAACTATACCGAAACCCAAGAAGTTTCGGTAAAATTCATGGATTTACCGGACCGGAACAGTTTCTGGAATTATATAAAGTTTCGGCACAACTGAAACTTTACCGATACTCTTGGATTCGGCAATATTTTACCGAAACAGTTTCAGTAAAAAACAACCCTAAACTTGTGGGATAGTTTAAACCCAGAGTGGATAGATGGTGGGGATTCTGGGGAATTGTAGCACCCAGAGAAACCCACCATTTAGATCATGATTTTATTTTATAATTATTTAGTAATGAGTAAACATCCCTTCCAGGCTTCCCCCACTGATCTAAATGACCTCACCCTTCACAGTCCCCGCCCATCCTTGACCCACCCCCATCAATGCATTGAAATCCAAGTCCCTAATTACCTAAGTACTTAATGCACCCAGCCATGTGCTCCCATTACATAAGATCCAGATTAGATCCAGAATACAGTACATAAGATCCAGATGCAGTCTAGATCCAGATGCAGGTATGCTAATGGCCACAGGATGTGTATTGGCCCACTATTGCGCCACTACACCAGTAACCCACATCTATGGGAACCTTCATACACAAGTACTGAACATATCAGCTGCAGATGTTAACTTTAGAACTGTGCAGATACTTGTATGAATGAGGATTGAGGATCAAGACTATTGATAGCACTAAAAGTCGCAAAAAGTTACTGCTATAATATACTTGCCATTCTAAATACGTAGGGTTGCAGCTGAGTCGAAGATACTTCGGTTTTCGGCGCGGCGCAAAAAAAGATTTTGATGATGATGCGTGTGACGCAACCCTGTTTCACGAGATCTCATCTGGTAGGTTCTGTAGCCATGAGCAAGTGT
>WNLI01145124.1:0-16093 GCA_025802215.1 Wirenia argentea
TAATTAAAGATACAACATTAATTATTTACAATCACTATACAATTCTCGGGGGGTGCGGCCGCCTGTGCGCACCCCCCTAACGCCGCTAGTGCCGCGATGGACAACACGTCCTTTAGGAATTAACCATGTAGATGTAGACGGCTATCGTAAATTCGCGACCCATAAGTGCCATGACCTCGTCACGGTCAGACAGCGACGAACCGTTACCATTGTCACCGTCCATGCTCCTCGCCCAGAAAACGCTACCTTTCACGCCGGTACCGGGCGAATTTGTCCGACAAGACCTGTACTCTCGCCGCCGATGGAGTTCTGGGCGAGATGGCGCCGAGAGTACGTGCAAAATCTACAGGTCCGTGAGAAGTGGCAGACACCACAACGAAGTGTGCGCAATGACGACGTAGTATGTATTGGTAAAAGATGACAGCACTTCAAGGTATATGTGGCCTCTAGGCAGAGTGGTGCGCACGTATGACAGCGAAGATGGAAAAGTCCGAAAAGCAGACGTGAATGTCTACAAAGATGGTAGAATGCATTCCTACACGCGACCTATAACCGACTTCGTTGTTCTCGTAGAAAACGAAGAAATAACCGACACCAAATAGGCGGACTACTCGAATATTTAGACTAACCGTAACTACCGCGTTTAGTACGCATCACAACAACGTATAATATAGACAGTGATGTTGCTAGATATATATGTATAATTATTGTGACTTTTGTATCCACGTATTTAATTATACGTGTACTGTATGTATGATTATTTGATCAAGTATTTGTTTTTTCGATTTAACAAATCCTTCGCGGGGAGTGTCATGTCCGTTATAGCGGCTATAAGTATAAACTATTCTATAACTAATCATTAGTATATGTAATACTACCTATACTACCTGTATTAATTAGTAATACCATAAATCTATAACATCTATTATAATTAGGCTGACTTTAATCTATCGCGTCTACTTTTATCGACTCTACGACGTACGACGTCACATAACGACGCGATGGATAGCAACGTCTTTTTCAGTAACAGAAGCGAACCGAAAGTATCATATGCACATAAGGGAATACAATCTACAAAATCACCTTATTTAAGACAGTAGGCTATTATAGCTAAGAACATTATTAAGACATAAGTTACGTGGATCAAAATATAATTTGATTATATCGTACACTTATATTATTGTTCATAACATTGTACTTAAGTATGGTTGACACGCGCGGTTATACGCAAGGAAACCGCGACAGTGATTTTTGGTAGATTTCTATTCTCGGCATTATATCGAATAGAGTTTATGTTCCGCATACTCATTGTATGCCTATTGACTGTAACTATGAATTCAAGCCGACCTATTACTAGGTCCACTACACGTGAAAATATGGAGAATGTGTCGGAGAGTAAAACTTCGGAGATCTTACAAGTACAACGATCGCATCATAGTTGTGATTCGAGGGCATCGCATCAATCACATCATAGCCATGTGTCTGCACCCCCACAAACTGGTCGTGTGTCTCGGGCCTCGAAACAGTCTCGCCATAGTGTGTCTGGAGTCTCGCCACGACCACACCAAAGTCCCCACCATAGTCGTGTGTCTGGAGTCTCGCCGCGACCACACCAAAGTCCCCACCATAGCCGTGTGTCCGGAGTCTCGCCACGACCAGGCCAAAGTCCCCATAGCCGTGTGTCTGGAGTCTCGCCGCGACCACACCAGAGTCCACACCATAGTCCTGTGTCGGGAATTTCACGCCGATCACACAGTACTCGAATCTCGTCCGTCTCAAGGACATCGTCTTCCGCTAGACGTGATTTGCTAGTCGAAGCAGCTGCTGCCAAGACGGCACTTGAATACGAGCAAATTCTAGCCGATAAAGAGAGACAACTCGCTAAAGAAAAAGAGAAACAGCAGCAACTGTTCCAAGAACGGGAAAGAGAAGTGGACCGCGTACAAAGAGAGATAGCCTACCAGAGAGAACAATCTGAACGCGACATGGCCGAACGACAAGCGGAATCGGAGCGAGAAATGGCTGTCCTAACAGCGTCAAAAACGGCGGCTATCGCACAAGCAAAACTCTTGGCCATAGAGAAGGCAATACAAGAGGAAAACGACGGATCCATTAACGGCGAAAATGACTCCCACATTAGTCATCAACGTACAGAAGACTGGGTACGCCATAGTGCCCATCAGTCAAACATCGAGCAGCGTATAGTACAGTCACCTCGCTCTATCCACGCTGATACCACGCCCATCGTGAATACCAGTTTATCTACTGATGATAAAACTGCTGCGATCCAGGAACCGGTCAACCGAAAAGACGACATCACCAGCCATCGCAATGACAATAACAATTGCAACGTAACTTCGGATGTAATACGCGTTAGAGATATCCACAGTGGACATTCGAATGGAAGTCTTCCCCCAACTACATACATGCTACCGTGTAACTCTAGCTCAGGATTTGCAGGAAACTCGCCGGTGTTTGTTCCTGCCAACTCAGCGATAAAGAGTGCTAGTGAAGCAATATCACTGGCAACGGTTAGTAGTCAGTTAACCGCCAGCATTGCACGTCAAAATCTACCAAAGTACGAACAAGACGTTTTTTCGGGAGACGTTACGTTGTACTATCCCTGGAAATCAAGCTTCCGAACTATGCTCTGTGACGCACAGGTCAGCGCCGCTCACGAGCTCACCCTACTGCGCAAGTATACACACGGTGACCCACAGAAGATGGTAGACTCATTTCGAAAGCGACTCTATCAAAATCCAGATGACGCCGTACGTGACGTATGGTTGTCACTTGACGGCAAATTCGGCAACACCTCGGCAATTGCTGCGGCCTACCTCGATTCACTGGAAAAAGGTGCGAAATTTAGCGAAAACGACAACGTCAAACTCGAAGATTTCGCCAACGTCTGCTCTGACGTGAAAAGTCAACTGATGTACTTACCGGGATTACAGAGTCTCAATTATGGCAACGTACTCGAACCAACGATAAGCAAGTTGCCCAAATATCTTCGCTCAAAGTGGGAGAGTCGCGTCGTAGATTTTGCAAAATCTCACTCGAACCAATACCCATCGTTCGAAATGTTCGCTGACCTAATTAAAGAACAATCAGATAAAAGGAACCACCCAAATGTTCACTTCTCTAAGGGTAATAAGTTCTCAAAGAATAGTGAATCGTCTGTTGATACCCACTACGAGGAGAGGCAACAGCACGAATACAGAGTTCTCAAGTCGGACACCAATCAAAAGACACCACGTAACGCCACGAACCTGTTCTGCCCTATACATGAAATAGCCGGTCATAACTTAACAGATTGCAACATTTTTCCGAGAAAATCATGGGAAGACAAATCCGATATCCTCAAAAAAGCCGGAATCTGCTGTCGATGCCTAACGGGAAAACACGCAACCGGCGATTGCAAAGTAAAGGACATCAAATGTGACACATGTGGAAGTAATCGCCACCGAACTCAATTCCACATGGATACCAAGACCACGACACCAAAAGAAGACAATGTTCACTCGATGTGTACGGCAGTGTGCGGGGGACAAGCTGGAGGTTTCTCCTGCAGCAAGATGCTCCTCGTCGATGTATACCCTGCCAATCACCCGGAACGCGTTCAACGAGTGTATGCCATCGTAGATGAGCAGAGTAACGCTTCATTGATATCACCGGAGCTAATAGACACTCTCGGTATTAATGGAGCAAAGGAAAGATATTATCTTTCGACATGCAGTGGAAATAAGGAAACGCGCTATGGTCGTCGCATAGCAGACTTAGTACTGCGTTCGATGTCCGGAGTCCAATCAGGACTTCCGTCATGCATCGAATGTGACAACATCCCAAACGATAAACGGGAAATACCGAGCCCAACCACAGCAAACCAATATCCACACCTCCAGCGCATAGCAAAGAATATTCCGGATATCGACGATGATGCCAGCGTAAGTTTGATAATTGGACGGAACGCACCGGAACTTCTAAAAGTTAGGTCCTTCATAAATGGACCAAGCGGTGCCCCATGGGCACATGAACTGTCTCTGGGATGGACTATTTCCGGCCAAGCTTGCCTAGATAGGGCAAGTGGAGCAGTACATGTAATCGCTCGTAAAACGTCTAGCACATATGAGCCTCAGGACATGGAGTACGATAGTGTACCTTGCCCCAACAGCATATTAGTCAAAGGGTATGACGTCTTCGAAGAGAAGCAAAACGATAATGAAACAGGTCTCTCACGAGAAGATATAAAATTCCTCGAACTAATGGACAGTTCGTATCATAAGAACAAATCAAGCAATTGCGAAATGCCGCTACCGCTACGGGATCCTAACGTCATCATGCCACAGAACCGAGAACAGGCGCTAAAACGACTTAATAGTTTAAAACGTACGTTCAACCGAAAGCCACAGATGAAAGAGGACTACACGAACTTCATGAAGAATATGTTCGATCGGAACCATGCCTCGGTAATACGCACGTACGACTACCAACAACCCCAAGATACTGGCAAAATTTGGTATCTTCCACACTTCGGCGTATACCACCCGAAAAAGCCGACGCAAATCCGTGTGGTGTTTGATTCCGCAGCGGAATATAACAACACATCGCTAAACAAAGTGCTCTTATGCGGCCCTGATCAAATGAACTCGCTCCTCGGTGTTCTTCTGCGATTTCGCAAAGAAAACGTCGCGCTCATCTGCGACGTGGAACAGATGTTCCACAGCTTCCATGTCAACCAGGAACACCGGGACATGCTGAGATTTCTTTGGTTCAGAGATAACGAACCCGACGGAGAAGTAATCGAATGCCGAATGAATGTGCACATATTCGGCAACGTATCGAGTCCTGCAGTTGCAACATACGGTTTGAGACGGACGGCGGACGAAGGCCTGGAGAAGTATGGTACCGCGGCGAACGAGTTTGTTAACGCAAACTTCTATGTTGACGACGGCCTCGCCTCCTGTAGCTCAAACACAGAGGCAATAAGCTTAATCAAAAACACACAGGCCATGTTACTTGAGTCAAACCTCCGTCTACATAAAGTTGCCTCTAACAGCACCGCCGTGATGCAAGCCCTTCCCGAGGATGACAGGGCAAAAGGAGTAAGGGAACTGGACCTACGTTATGACGTATTGCCCTCTATCCGTTCATTGGGCGTGATTTGGAATATGGATACCGATTGCTTCTCTTTCAAAGTGAACATCGACGAGAAACCTTTTTCTCGTCGCGGATTGCTATCCGTCATCAACTCCATCTACGACCCTCTTGGAATTGCTGCTCCTGTCATCATCACTGGCAAAATGATCCTGCAACAGGCAAATGTAGTACTCGCGGAGAACACAAATGAAAAGGTTGGTTGGGACGACAAGCTCCCCACAGAGATGCTTGATCGTTGGCAAACATGGAAGGACGACTTAGCCCACTTGGAAACGATATCCGTTCGACGGTGTTATCACCTAGAAAACTCTGGCATTATCGAGAGAACCGAAATTCATAGTTTCAGTGACGCTAGTAAAGACGCCATCGGGATTTCGATATATCTTCGCCAGGTCAATGCACAAGGTGACATAAATGTATCACTGCTATTTGGTCAAGCTAAAGTCGCCCCCATCCGACTAACAACCATACCTAGACTTGAGCTTTGTGCTGCAGTCTTAGCAGCTGACGCTACACAAAAGATAACGAAAGAATTACACCAGGAGATCGACGCCACGTATTATTACACAGACTCAAAGATCGTTCTTGGATATATCCAAAACGAAAGTCGCAGGTTCCATGTGTATGTGGCAAACCGTGTCCAGAAGATACGGAACGTGTCGACGCCCATACAATGGAGATACGTGGACACATCGAACAATCCCGCGGATATAGCCACTCGTGGTATCCGGGCTACGAAATTCTCAGATTCGATGTGGCTAAAGGGACCACAGTTCCTCCAAGAAGAAAACTACGCTCCTGATCTTCCCGAGTCAATCCTACTCGACCAAGAAGATCCGGACGTTCGCTCCACAGTTACAGTCAACTGTACTAACATGGACACTGCGGCACGGTATCTAGGCACCGAGCGATTCAAGCGATTCTCTAGCTGGACATCTGCGTGTCGAGCAATCGCTATGCTCGTCGTGCTGGCAAAGAAATTCGCAAAAACAAGCGACGACGTACAAGTACTCGCACCTTCCGATAAAGAATTACGACAAGCGGAACATATCTTAATCGAAGATATGCAACATGAAGAATTTGGTTCCGAGTTAGCTACGCTAAAAGATGAAAACGATGAAAACGTAAATACAAAGAATGATCTTAAATCATCTCCACTCTATAAACTGGATCCGCTCATAGATAGTAACGGAATTATCCGAGTCGGTGGCCGGCTGCGCCGTTCCGAGCTCCCTTTTGAGGAGAAACACCCGATAATTATACCAAAGACCCATCATTTGTCGCAACTGATAATCGAGCATCACCATGCCCGTGTGCATCATCAAGGTCGACTCATAACCCATGGTGCGATACGTAGCGCAGGTTTTTGGATAATTGGTGGACAATCGAAAGTGTCTAATACCATCAGCAGTTGTGTTAGCTGTCGTAGATTAAGAGGCACGCGAGCAACACAACAGATGGCCGATCTACCACCGGATAGACTTGAGTGCGCACCACCGTTCACGAACGTTGGATTTGACGTTTTCGGACCGTGGCTAGTCACGACCCGTAAGTTACGTGGGGGTTCCACTGAAAACAAGCGATGGGCATTATTATTGACATGCCTCGTAAGTAGAGCTATCCATATCGAAATATTGGAGTCGATGGATAGCAGTTCCTTCATTTCGGCTTTGCGTTGATTTTTCGCTCTCCGGGGCCCGGCTGCAGTGTTACGATGCGACTGCGGCACCAACTTTGTTGGTGGTAAAACAGAGCTAGAAGAAGCGCTTCGTCAAATGAATGTCCGTTCGGTAGAGAAGTTCGTAACCGAATACGGGTGTAAATGGCTGTTTAACTCTCCACACTCAAGCCATCATGGTGGTGTATGGGAACGCCAGATCGGTACCGTGCGGCGCATATTAGATGCCATGTTTCTTGAACTAGGTCATGGTCAATTGACGAACGAAATTCTCGTCACATTCATGGCTGAAATAACCGGTATCGTAAATTCGCGACCCATAAGTGCCTTGGCCTCATCTGACAGCGACGAACCATTACCGCTGTCACCATCCATGCTACTCACACAGAAAACACGTCCGTTCACTCCGGTACCAGGCGTATTTGTCAGGCAAGACCTGTACTCCCGCCGCCGATGGAGGCGGATCCAGTACCTGGCTGACCAGTTCTGGGTCAGATGGCACCGGGAGTACGTACAAAATCTACAGGTCCGTGAGAAGTGGCAAATACCGAAACGAAGTGTACAGAACGGAGACGTCGTTATGGTGAAAGATGACAGCACCCGCAGGTACATGTGGCCTCTAGGCAGAGTGGTGCGCACATATGACGGCGAAGACGGAAAAGTTCGCAAGGCCGACGTAAATGTTTACAAAGATGGACACATGCATCGTTACACCCGCCCTATAACCGACTTCGTCGTCCTCGTAGAAAACGAAGAAGTAACCGAAACCGAATAGATGGACGTGATGAATAGACTACCGCGACATTCAACTCTCGGTATATGTATAGAAAACGTCGCATCTAACATTGTGACAACTTATATTGTGTGACATTTGTATCTATCTATACGTGCAGTATAGTATAGTATTGTATTGTATATATATTATACTATTTCATTAAGTATTCGTTTTTACCTCAACAAATCCTTGGTGGGGAGTGTCGTGTCCGTATAACAGACACAATAAACTACTATCCTACCTAACCTACTAATGTAGGCCTAACACTGTCCTACCTACTTATATATGTAAACTATAGTGGGCCTATGTGTAACATTATCTTTAGTAATTAGTTACACCGAACTAGGAACAATATAATTATGCTAAATGTATCACGTCTATTATTACGCACTCCACTTGCAGCGTACATATATTATGGACGTCACGTATAACGGCGGAATCGCTAGCAACGTTTTATCCAGTACGACAACCGAACGTATAACATGCACTTGTAGGAATAGAATCTACAAAATCACCCTATTCGAGCCAAGAATATTACAGATGAGTTACGTGTATTAAAATATACTATTTGATTACACCGTACACTTATATTATTCTTTATATAATACTGTACTTCGGCCTGAGTATGGTTGACACGCGCGGTTATACTCAAGGAAACCGCGACAGTGATTTTTGGTAGTTTTCTATTCTTCGGCATTATCTAATAGTTTTATAGACTAAATAGTAGGTATGCCATAATTAATCTAGGTAGGCCTATTGACTGTAGCCATGGATTCTACCCGACCTAATACTAGGTCCATTACACGTGAAAATCTGGAGAATCTCTCAGAGAATAAAACAGCAGGGATCTCGCAACGAACCCACCATAGTTGCGACTCGAGGGCATCGCAGCACTCACATCGTAGCCATGTATCTGCACCCCCACAAACTGGTCGCATGTCTCGAGCCTCGAACCAGTCTCATCATAGAAGCTGTGTGTCCGGAGTCTCGCTGCGACCACACCAGAGTCCACACCATAGCTGTGTGTCTGTAGTCTCGCAACGACCACACCCGAGTCCACACCATAGTCCTGTGTCGGGAAGCTCTCACCGATCTCACAGTACTCGCATATCGTCCGTATCAGGGACCTCGTCTTCTGCTAGACGCGATCTATTAGTCGAAGCAGCTGCTACAAAAACGGCTCTTGAATACGAACAGATGTTAGCGGATAAAGAGCGACAACTCGCAAGAGAAAAAATGGAACAACAACGACGAATCGACCAAGATACAGAGAAGCAGCAGCAACTGCTAAGAGAACGGGAAAGGGTACAAAGAGAAATCGCCCAACAGAGAGAACAATCCGAACGAGAAATGGCCGAACGACAAGCGGAAATCGCCAAACAGAGAGAACAATCCGAGCGAGAAATGGCCGAACGACAAGCGGAATCGGAGCGAGAAATGGCTGTCCTAGCGGCGTCAAAAGCGGCGGCTATTGCGCAAGCAAAACTCGTTGCCATAGAGAAGGCGATACAAGAGGAAAATGGCGGATCCATTTGTGGCGATACAAACTCTCACATCAGTCATAAGCGCACAGAAGACTGGGTACATCAAAGTTCTCAACAGTCGAAGGTCGATCAGCGTGAAGTGCTGCCACCTCACCCCATCAACGACGATACCGGACCTATCGTAGATGACAGTTTATCTGATGGCAAAACTGCCACAACTCGTGTACCAGTAAACCGAAAAGATGACATCACCAGCCATGGCAATGTAAATAACAATTGCAACACAGACGTTGATTTAACGCATGCCAGAAATACTCATAGTGTCCGTCTGAATCCAAGTCTTCCCACACCTACATACTCTTACCTACCGTGTAACTCCAGCTCGGGATTTGCGGGAAACTCGCCGGTGTTTGTTCCTGCCAACTCAGCGATAAAGAGTGCAAGTGAAGCCATATCACTGGCGACAGTTAGTAGTCAGTTAGCCGCCAGCATCGCCCGTCAAAATCTACCTAAGTACGAACAAGACGTTTTTTGTGGAGACGTCACGCTATACTATCCCTGGAAATCTAGTTTCCAAACCATGTTATGTGACGCTCAAGTCAGTGCCGCTCACGAACTAACTCTGTTACGCAAGTTTACGCACGGAGAGCCCCAAAAGATGGTAGATTCCTTTAGGAAGCGACTCTATCGCAATCCAGATGACGCAGTACGTGACGTATGGTTATCTCTTGACGGCAAATTTGGCAACACCTCGGCAATTGCTACGGCTTATCTTGATTCCTTGGAAAAATGTGCTAAATTCAGCGAAAACGACAACACCAAGCTCGAAGATTTTGCCAACGTCTGCTGTGACGTAAAAAGTCAACTCCAGTACTTGCCGGGATTACAGAGCCTCAACTACGGCAACGTACTCGAGCCAACGGTCAGCAAGTTGCCCAAATATCTTCGTTCAAAATGGGAGAATAGTGTCGTAGATTATGCGAAATCCCACGCGAACCAATACCCGTCGTTCGAAATGTTCGCCGATCTCATTCAGGACCAATCCGATAAAAAGAACCATCCAAATCTTCACCTAAGTAAGGGGAATAAGTTATCAAAGAATAACGAATCGCCAGTCGATACCCAGTACGATGAAAAACAACAACATGAATACAGGATTCTTAAGTCGGACGCTAATCAAAAGACACCACATAACGTCACGAACTTGTTCTGCCCCATACACGAAATCAGCGGTCACAACTTAACGGATTGTAACATCTTTCCGAGGAAATCCTGGCAAGACAAATCAGATATCCTCAAAAAAGCTGGTCTCTGTCGCCGATGCTTAACCGGAAAACACGCGAGCGATGATTGCAAAGTAAAGGACATTAAATGTGGCACATGTGGCAGTAGCCGCCACCGAACTCAATTCCACATGGATACCAAGTCCACGACACCAAAAGACGACAATGTCCACTCGATGTGTACGGCAGTGTGCGGGGGACAAGCTGGAGGTTTCTCCTGCAGCAAGATGCTCCTCGTAGATGTATACCCTGCGAATCACCCAGAACGTGTTCAACGAGTTTATGCCATCATAGATGATCAAAGTAACGCTTCAATGATATCGCCGGAGCTAATAGACACTCTCGGTATAAGTGGAGCAAAGGAAAGATATTATCTTTCGACGTGTAGTGGCAAAAAGGAAACGCGCTATGGGCGACGCATATCAAACTTGGTACTATGCTCGATGTCTGGAGTCCAAGCGGGCCTTCCCTCGTGCATTGAATGCGACAACATTCCGAACGATAAACGGGAAATACCGAGTTCAACCACAGCCTACCAATTCCCACACCTTCAGGGCATAGCAGAGAGCATTCCGGATGTCGATAACGACGCGAACGTCAGTCTATTAATTGGACGAAACGCACCGGAACTTCTAAAAGTCAGGTCCTTTATAAATGGACCAAGCGGTGCCCCATGGGCACAGGAACTCACACTGGGGTGGACGATCTCCGGCCAAGCTTGTCTTGATAAGGCAAGTGGAGCAGTCCACGTAATCGCCCGCAAAACGTCTAGCACGTGTGAGCCTAACGAAAGAGAGTACGATACAGTACCTTGCCCCAACCAGATAGAAGTCAAAGGATATGACGTCTTCGAGCAGAAGCAAAACGATAATGAAACAGGTCCGTCACGAGAGGATATACGATTCCTCGATCTAATGGACAGTTCATACCATAAAAACAAATCAAACAACTGCGAAATGCCGCTGCCGCTACGCGATGTTAATGTCATCATGCCACAGAACCGCCAACAGGCGCTAAAACGACTCAATAGTCTAAAGCGCACGTTCAGTCGAAAACCACAGATGAAAGAGGACTACAAGACCTTCATGAAGAATATGTTCGATCGGAATCATGCCTCTGTAATATGTGCATACGACTACCAACAACCTCAAGATATTGGCAAAATCTGGTATCTGCCACACTTCGGTGTGTACCACCCCAAGAAGCCGACGCAAATACGTGTGGTGTTCGATTCGGCGGCCGAATATAACGACACCTCGCTAAACAAAGCTCTCATGTGCGGCCCTGATCAAATGAACTCGCTCTTCGGTGTACTACTCCGATTTCGTAGAGAAAACGTCGCACTCATCTGTGATGTGGAACAGATGTTCCATAGTTTCCATGTCAACCAAGAGCACCGAGACATGCTCAGATTTCTTTGGTTTCGGGATAACGACCCCGACGGAGAAATACTCGAATGCCGAATGAACGTGCACATTTTTGGCAATGTATCGAGTCCTGCGGTTGCAACATACGGTTTGAGGCGCACGGCGGACGAAGGTCTAAAGAAGTATGGCACCGCCGCCCACGAGTTTGTTATTGCAAACTTCTATGTTGACGACGGCCTCGCTTCCTGTTGCACAGACGCAGAAGCAATAAGCTTGATCAAAGACACACAGGCCATGTTACTAGAGTCAAACCTTCGTCTTCATAAAGTGGCTTCTAACAGCACCACCGTAATGGAGGCGCTCCCTGAGGAAGACAGGGCGAAAGGCGTTAGGGAACTGGATCTACGTTATGACGTACTCCCCTCTATCCGCTCATTGGGTGTGATCTGGAACATGGACACTGATTCCTTCTCTTTCAAAGTGAACGTGGACGAGAAACCATTTTCTCGTCGCGGGCTGCTATCCGTGATCAACTCCGTATATGATCCTCTAGGGATTGCAGCACCTGTCATCGTCACTGGCAAAATGATTCTGCAACAGGCAAATGTAGTACTCACAGATAACACAAACGAAAAGGTCGGTTGGGACGACAAGCTCCCCACAGAGATGCTTGATCGTTGGCAAACATGGAAGGACGACCTAGTTCACTTGGAAACGATATCCGTTCGACGGTGTTATCACCTAGAAAACTTCGGGATTGTCGAGAGAACCGAAATCCACAGTTTCAGTGACGCTAGTAAAGACGCCATTGGAATTGCGATATATCTCCGACAGGTCAACGCACAAGGTGACGTAAATGTATCACTGCTATTTGGCCAAGGTAAAGTCGCTCCTATCCGACTAACGACCATACCCAGACTCGAGCTCTGTGGTGCAGTCCTAGCGGCAGAAACTACACAGAAGATTGCGAAAGAATTACACAAGTCGATCGACGCCACGTATTACTACACAGACTCAAAGATCGTACTTGGATATATCCAAAACGAAAGCCGTAGGTTCCATGTGTACGTGGCAAACCGCGTCCAGAAGATAAGGAACGTGTCAACTCCCATACAATGGCGATACGTGGACACATCAAACAATCCTGCGGATATAGTCACACGCGGTATCCGGGCAAGAAAACTGCCTGACTCGATATGGCTAAAGGGACCACAGCTCCTTCAGGAGGCAAACTACGCTCCCAATCTTCCCGAATCAGTCGTAATCAACCAAGAAGATCCGGACGTCCGCTCCACAGTGACAGTACACTGTACTAACACGGAGACGTCGACACGGTACCTGGGCACAGAGCGATTCAAGCGTTTTTCGACTTGGACATCTGCGCGTCGAGCCGTTGCTACACTAATCGTGTTAGCTAAGAAGTTCGCGAAAACAGACGACGACGTTAACCTACTTACGCCGTCCGAACAAGAACTACGACAAGCTGAACATATCCTAATAGAAGATATGCAACATGAAGCATTCGTTTCCGAGCTTTCTACACTGAAAGAGCAATGTCGCGATGGAAACGTAAATACAAGGAATAGCCTTAAATCGTCACCACTGTATAAACTGGATCCGATTATAGACAATGATGGTATTATCCGAGTCGGTGGTCGACTGCGCCAGTCCGAGCTCTCTTTCGAAGAGAAACACCCGGTAATTTTACCCAAGAACCATCATGTATCGCGATTGCTGATCGAACATCACCACGCCCGTGTCCATCATCAAGGTCGACTCATCACCCATGGTGCGATACGCAACGCAGGTTTTTGGATAATTGGCGGACAATCGAAAGTGTCTAATGTCATCAACGGTTGTGTTACCTGTCGTAGACTAAGGGGCGCACGAGCTACACAACAGATGGCCGATCTACCCCCGGATAGACTCGAGTGCGTACCGCCGTTCACGAACGTTGGATTTGACGTTTTTGGACCGTGGCTAGTCACGACCCGTAAGTTACGCGGTGGGTCTGCGGACACGAAGCGATGGGCATTGTTGTTGACATGCCTAGTAAGTAGGGCTATCCACATTGAGATATTGGAGTCCATGGATAGTAGTTCCTTCATTTCAGCATTACGCCGCTTCTTCGCTCTCCGAGGTCCGGCTGCAGTTCTACGATGTGATTGTGGCACTAACTTTCTTGGCGGCAAAACAGAACTAGAGGAAGCTCTACAGCAAATGGATGTTCGTTCTGTGGAAAAATTCGTAAGCGAGTACGGGTGCAAATGGCTGTTCAATTCGCCACATTCGAGCCACCACGGTGGTGTGTGGGAACGTCAGATCGGCACCGTACGGCGTATATTAGATGCCATGTTTCTGGAACTAGGTCATGGTCAATTGACGAACGAAATTCTCGTCACATTCATGGCTGAAATAACCGGTATCGTAAATTCGCGACCCATAAGTGCCTTGGCCTCATCTGACAGCGACGAACCATTACCGCTGTCACCATCCATGCTACTCACACAGAAAACACGTCCGTTCACTCCGGTACCAGGCGTATTTGTCAGGCAAGACCTGTACTCCCGCCGCCGATGGAGGCGGATCCAGTACCTGGCTGACCAGTTCTGGGTCAGATGGCACCGGGAGTACGTACAAAATCTACAGGTCCGTGAGAAGTGGCAAATACCGAAACGAAGTGTACAGAACGGAGACGTCGTTATGGTGAAAGATGACAGCACCCGCAGGTACATGTGGCCTCTAGGCAGAGTGGTGCGCACATATGACGGCGAAGACGGAAAAGTTCGCAAGGCCGACGTAAATGTTTACAAAGATGGACACATGCATCGTTACACCCGCCCTATAACCGACTTCGTCGTCCTCGTAGAAAACGAAGAAGTAACCGAAACCGAATAGATGGACGTGATGAATAGACTACCGCGACATTCAACTCTCGGTATATGTATAGAAAACGTCGCATCTAACATTGTGACAACTTATATTGTGTGACATTTGTATCTATCTATACGTGCAGTATAGTATAGTATTGTATTGTATATATATTATACTATTTCATTAAGTATTCGTTTTTACCTCAACAAATCCTTGGTGGGGAGTGTCGTGTCCGTATAACAGACACAATAAACTACTATCCTACCTAACCTACTAATGTAGGCCTAACACTGTCCTACCTACTTATATATGTAAACTATAGTGGGCCTATGTGTAACATTATCTTTAGTAATTAGTTACACCGAACTAGGAACAATATAATTATGCTAAATGTATCACGTCTATTATTACGCACTCCACTTGCAGCGTACATATATTATGGACGTCACGTATAACGGCGGAATCGCTAGCAACGTTTTATCCAGTACGACAACCGAACGTATAACATGCACTTGTAGGAATAGAATCTACAAAATCACCTTATTCGAGCCAATAATATTATAGATAAGTTACGTGTATTGTCTACACGCGCGATTATACTCAAGGAAACCGCGACACTAATAATTTTTGTTACTAGTTTTCTTTCTTAAATTAATAAATTTAATATGAAATTGAAAAACAACATTATGATTATCAGTTAAAATGTTGAATTTTGACAAGACTGTGATCATAAATGACGAAGGACAATTCCACCGGTTGCCGCCTTCTGGTATCTATTTTATCTTGGATGATACCCAAAATACTGAAAATTATCCACATTTCGCCGAATTACCGAACGACATTTACAGAAAGGTTCAAAGCAGTAGCGCGTGCGAGGCATCGTACGTGAAAATACCCAACAGTCTCTACATAAAAGTTGCCATTAATCATGTCTCTAATCGAAATATGTTTGGGTTGATCGATGATGAAAATAGCGACGTTAAATTCGATAAAACTGTCGTTGATTCGCGCTTGAAGTCGTTGCGAAATTACAATGAAAATAGCCGGGTCGAAAATGGTGTGACAACTGATATTGCGTTGGGAGATCCAGTGAAGATCGAAGTTCATGAAGTGAATGAAGATCATGATGATGAAGATAACGATGAAACGTGGAAGAATAATGAAGATGTTGGTGAAGATAGCGATGAAGATACGGATGAATATACTGTGGTGAAGGAGAAACCAAAAGTCACTCGAAAGGTGAGACTAAAAGGAGCTTGACATGTATACAAGTTTGTTGCACTGGCAGCACCGTGCTATGGAACTCTGCACGTTGATCGCACAGTTCGAGATTCGAACACACGATTTCTCTAGAGTAACTTTTTTATAACGCAGCGGCTACGGATACGGATCCGTATCCTGACTTACGTAGGCTACGAGTACGGAGACATGCGCAGTACCGTGATTTGCGGACTTAGACAATTTTCATGCTCTAA
>WNLI01145125.1:0-10088 GCA_025802215.1 Wirenia argentea
ACTAGGTCACTAAATCCCTAAATATAGGTCAAATCTCATATTTTAAACTTAGAAAAAATTTTCAACTTAAAATTTTTGTTAAAAACTTGGAAATTTTTTTCAACATAAAATGTTTTCAAAAAACTTAGAAAATTTTTTCAGCATACAATTTTTTAAAAAATATACTCTAGGTTTTCTAGGTCAAATAACTGCGTAAAGAAAAATAAAAAAAATTCAGCCTTTCTAGCTTTGCTAGATTTTCTAGTTATTTAATTTTTTTATGAATAATGATCTTTTTCATCTTGCATTTTTTTTCTTTTTTATATCACGATTATCCAACTTTTGAATTATTTATAGTGAAAATGTTCATCAGACTGGGGTAGTGACATACAGCAGGCCGGTTTTCTAACCACCACTGCACGTTGCACGATCAACATTCCGCCATGTTATTACTTCAGCTTTACGGCATCCTCTCTTATTAGACGTATTTTGAATACAACTCTTGTTGTAGTTGAAATTATATGTCATAATTATCATAACTATAAATGTCATGAATAGATAAATAATTATAATTATTGACTGTTGTGAAGGAAGCGTAACATAATAGCCATCTCCATCATATACCAGGCATTAATTAGAGAGAAATCGGTGTTGCGGTAATAATAGGACGCAGTGGAGTTCGTTTAATTGTCTAGTAACCATGGAAACTCGTTGTGAGGGCATATTATCGACATGTATCCTGTGCATCGCCTACCGGCTCTTATTACCGTGGCTGCATAATTTCTGAAGTGGGTATTACATAATTATATCAGTCTGACTCAAAAAGGAGGTACGTAGTCTGTATTTAAATTTTTAAAATAAATTTACGTATTTTTTAAAGACTACATATCAATAGCACCACAACAGATTATTAAGCATTCAGCCAATCAGAAAGCAGTAATGTCTGAAAACCAAAAAGACTTACCTAAAAAATTTCCAAGTCCTAACTCAATAGTTTTTCTCTTGCTCTGAATTACGTTCAGACATGTTAGTAATAAACCATAATACATCAGTAACATCACATGTACGTAGAATGTGATGTTTATATTTGAAAATAGTTGATATATTATAGTGTAATGTTTTGTGATACGTCTATTTGGAAATTCTATGTACATAATTGAGATAATATTATGTCATTTTGTAATAAATAATGTTTTGACCATTTCTGAAGAACGGCGTTTTTAGATACACCTTTTGAAATCAGTTCAACGACATGTATAAAGAACTTTGGAACTTGATACATTATACATGATATAATGACTCGACATGATGTCACATCGTACAGGAATATATAGCTAATATTCTAGAGTATCAATTCTCTCAAGGGATAAGCAATTAGGATGAAACTGTAACTGATATTTGATGATAATTACTAAGTAATAGTAGTAAATTGTTTCGTGGCATTTTATATAAGTGTATCGTAGATCAGTAGATTAAGTACTACTGTAGCATGCACTTATGTGCTGCCGTGTATAATTACTTTATGTATAACAGCAATCATTCCTTGACATTGGATGAATAATTGATTTGATACGCAAACATCCGGCTCCGTGGTCGACTGCAGATACCGAGCTTGCGTTGTTATGACGTGATCATTATATTGTACATTCTGTAAGTTCTGTCCTTTATAATTTTTATGTGGCACATGATATTATTGTTAGACATACAAATTATGTTATTATATCTTACATATGATGGTATTTTATATATACATGTATGTACCATCATGATTCATGATCATAATACTGTACAGTAATTTAAACTATAGTATAGAAGAGAAAAATATTTTATCTACAATTTCAGTGTTATTGATCTGTACGATATGTGTTCTTGTTATTTTCTAAATTTATATTCTGTGATTCGCGATTTTAGCTCTATTTTGGCGCCATAAGCCATGATTATATTTATAATTTTATTCATTATTAAAGCTGTTAATTGTTATTGTCAATTGCCAAATTTTAAATTGAACTGTGATTATCAAAAATAATGCTCAGTCTTTCTTGACATGGTGTGACCCTGATCAGGGGGCCCTTCCAAAGCGAACAAAATTAATGGTGATTTTATATCGAATTCTACATTGATGGTGCCAATATCTAACTGTGATTTTGACTGTTATGTAATATTATTATTATATAGCTTGTTATCTATTTACAGACATAGAAAGCTGACCGATTCAGTCACGACAGTGTACCATCAGAAATAATTCCTGTGCAGCAGCAAGTACTTGTTCCGGTGTTCATACCACCTCTAGTACAGTCGACATATCTAATTGAAATAAACAGCATGAAATAAACCGTATCAGAGATGCACTATAGGTGAGAACTATAAAACACCTATTGCAAGGCCGCGTGAGTAATTCTGCAAAAATCAATTACCTGCGACACTAATGCAGTAATGCACTATGCACTATTAAATTCCTCATGAAATTGTCTCTGAGAAATAGCATTTTCCATAGTCGGTAAACGCATCTAGAACTTGGCGACATCACGTGACGCGAATGTAAGAATAAATACCGTGATTTAAACCTATAAAATGTGAAAGCGTGAGATATATGATGTCGACTCTTATGTAACATCGCAAATATCAGAATAAATACTGTGATTTAAACCTATAAAATGTGAGAGCATGAATACATACGTACATGAAGTCGACTTATGTTCTGTAACATTCTGAGAAATTCACGACATAAACTGAGGATTCTGGACAAAGGAAAGCAGTTAAAGTACGAGTTATGCCGCGAGAAATAGGCTTGTTAGCCGCCGGTTGTCAGCCCTGGAACAGTGATGTGTGCGCCGCAAGTGGGCACAGATTCGCCTACTGTGCCTCTCTCGCTCTCTACATATATGAGGTAAGCCTAGTGACATACAGTGAGCCTAGTGACTCCTACAGTAAGCCTAGTGACTGCTACAGTTAGCCTAGTGACTGCTACAGTAAGCCTAGTGACTGCTACAGTAAAAAAAAATATGTGAAGTTATATACCGCAAATTCACGGATGTCCATGTTGCCATGGTACAAATGTCTCAAATGCGGATTTGTAAGCTCGGGAAAAATCCCTGTTTTTGCATGGTAGCAGCCGAGGCGCGAACCCGTAGCCGAAGGCCCGTCAACTCATGTCGATTAACAGACTGGCATGCTAAACATTACACCATTAGCCCACCAGTACGCCTTGTGACTGCTACAGTAAGCCTAGTGACTGCTACAGTAAGCCTAGTGACTCCTACAGTAAGCCTAGTGACTGCTACAGTAAGCCTAGTGACTGCTACAGTAAGCCTAGTGACTGCCACAGTAAGCCTAGTGACTGCTACAGTAAGCCTAGTGACTGCTACAGTAAGCCTAGTGACTGCTACAGTACACCTAGACTGACCTAGTGACTGCTACAGTAGGTCACCATAAGTCTAGTAACTGGTACAGCAACTGGTAGTTTTGTTCAGTGCTGAACATCACGACACCTAGTGTAGACCTCAGGCAATGTGGTGCGGCCATTATATTTGATTATTCGCGATATGTGAAAATAGAAATTGTGAAGGGTAAAACTAAGGACAATTCACAAATTGTGATACCTGACCTATTTTTATCAAAAAGGCCCAGATCTTCAAATATAAAGATATAAAATATGTGCATTTGTACTGCAAATTCACAATTCTCCATGTTGTCAGGCACACATGCCTCAAATGTGGGTGAAAATTCGGTGAAAATTCACTGCTTTGGTAGGATTCGAACTCATATCTTTACAAGAAGCCAGCGTTCTAACCACACCACCGTGCGCAGATGCTCATATTATCAACTTATGCAAGGTGTAGCACCGTACATAGCATCTGTTTTGTGTCTGTGAATGGCAGGTGTGATTTCAGAGTGTCCTTTGTAAAAAGACCTATATATCCAACTAAGTAATACCTATAAGAGTTTTCCATCTTGTCTTCTGACGGATTTCCTTCGCTATTACCCTACAGTAACTGGTAAGGTACAAATCTCCAGAGCTGGCCTCACAGAGATGATCTTATCAGGCATTTTAATTCTTTTTTATACTACAGATATGGCCTATGGGGGGGGGGGGGATATATTTAGTAAGCTAAATTGTGAAGATGGGAGTCTCGTACTTCTACATATATCGTGTAATTTCACCATGAATCTCTACCCACATTCGGTATCGTATCTTAGTATCGTACTCGAGTCCCAATCCCATAGTGCATATTTTCAATTTACGTATTTAATCCTGCCATATGCTAAAGTATCACTATCAGAATCATTTCATAATCATATCCCGCGATTTTGTACCCTAACAAGTAACAACTCATATAATATTGACATTAACAAAATAAACATAGGCATGCCAGTTGCTAGAGGCAATTATCAATATTTCTTCATCAATTATCAATATTACTACCAACGTAAATTATTAACGCGTATAATGAGCGCAAAATTAATGTTCGCTATACAGTATATGACGATTGGATCATTCATTGGTAGGAACTAGGAATGCTGTGTATTAATAATAGCCCGAGAAGACGAGAAGACCGTTATGGTGTATATCATAGAGTACGTCATATTATGTGGCTTTGAATATAATACTTATAGATCTACGTATGACACTGAATATAATACTACTTTACAGATGCTCGCTATCAATGATGCCTCATCATTATTGATCTTCCCAGTGAACCAGATTTAAAATGACAGTACATTATCTCAGCAGGGATGTGAGGAAATTACTTTGTGTTGAGATCTTTCAATCTTAATGGATTAGGTATAATGTGATCCTAGAATCTAGAACCTAGATGAGATAGACAGAAATACCGGATTTTTTTCAGTGGAATTTAATTTGATTAATTATCATAACCAATTTATGGCTTACTACCCCTTATAACTGATTTATATTAGAACTTGCAAATTATGAATTGAATAACAAACTCCCATGCCATTGATGCTATTCATGTTTCGCAGGCTACTTACTGTACAGGGAATATATTATTTGGTGACATTAATTTTCGCTGATTATCAACATTCATATATATTTCGCCGACATGTCATTAGACATCTTGCACCTGGTAGGCTACAGTGTATTTGAATCTGCATCTTCAATGGTGTATGATGTACTAGAGTCCCTTATGATGACTCATAATGGACTCTATGATGTAGCTAAAAATTCTGATCCAGGAAAACATCCAGATAACAAAAAGTTACAAATCCAAACTAAAACACAAGCGCCTAAGTCATCATATTAAGTATAAAATTGTGCGTTACTGTATATATCACTATCTTTCAGCGAGATGGCAAATACAATGAATACAAATTGTTATCAATCATGTCACTACACAAAAAGACGATCTCGGCGATATCATGGTGCCCACAAAATGCTGACCTCATCGCTTCATGCGGGGACGACGGCTACATCATCGTATGGAACGTATCTACCCAAAGTATCGCCGGCAAAATACTCCACAACAAGGGCATCCCGCGGTGTGTTCAGTGGTGTCTACACGAACGTGACACGGTATCGTTTATATCGGGACATGGTCCATTGATGATCTGGAGGTATACTGATGAGGATGTGAATGTCATGAAGGAGTCACAGAATCTATCGAATGATGTCTGTAAATTCGCCTGGCATCCTAAGAAGTCTGGGAAAATGGCATTTGGGCATACCGATGGATCTTTGTCCATTCTTACTCTCAGTGAGTTCAATATATGGTTAATTTTATTTTATAATTATTACTGGGTTCTTGTAGTCTGATTTTAATACTATTATGCACCAAGACTAGGTGCATACTGGGTTGGTCTTTTATATATGTGGGATTATCCCGCATATATGAGACCAATCCAGGATCCCTTATTGCCCATCACGGCACGACTATACTCGAGAGCTCAACTCTCAAGAGGAATGTGCCTCACCAGGAAGAAGAACAAAGAACCTTGAACAAAAAAAACATTTATACTCTGGCATACTCTTGAGGTAAATGGAGTTTTGACATGACAGATTATGGCCTAATATGTACAAGACAGAGCAGGCTGGGATCGAACCACGTCGCCTATGCATGATTGTTATTGATGCCAGCGCCTCTACCCACTCAACCACCACAACTAGATGTCTGGGGATAAATTACCATGGCGATCTGGTACAGTTGAGTGAGACGCCTCGCATATATATGTCTATGTCGGGCTTGTCATTAACTCTTTGACTGCCAGGATAATTAATTGCATCTTCTCATGACGTATATATACGTCTTTGGCACTCAAGGAGTTAATGGAGATATATGCGGTCGTATGATCGACTATTATATAGTCTCTCCCCCCTCCAAAAAAATGTGACTATCCCATGCAACAAAACATACTTTGCAGACAATTTTATGCAGTTTTTTGCAAGTCCAAGTCCAGTCCGATGAAAGGCTGGTACTTAATCATACAATCAGTACACCGGCCGTTCACTGATTATTTACATTTAAATTGGTACATGTATACAAGTATCTCCAACCAATTTTTTGCAAAAAAAATCCTACAACCTGAACTAGACACGGAGGTGTTAACCAGGTATCAAGACTACACCATACGGGGACCCTGTCTCGCTAGACTATCTCTGTGCTGCATATTATGTCTAAATTATTCATTTTTCAACAAATTTTGCAGAAAATAAAGCTCAGAAAAACATCCTCACTAGACTACCTCTGTGACGGTGTTATACAGTACACTGCACTTAAATTTGGGGTTTTTTTTACCTCTTCAACAAATATTGCAGAAAATAAAGCTCAGAAAAACATCCTACGACCCGAAAATCTTGATATGGAAGATGAAGACCCAGTGACGAGCCTACACTGGGACCCTCTCTCCCTAGACTACCTCCTCGTATCACATACACACAACGGCGTCCAGCTAGTTGACGTAGACAAGATCAGCGTCGTTACTGTGTTCCAACTCCCTAGCGCCGCGACTCGCGTACACACCATGTCGTGGGTCAACTGTGCACCGGGCATGTTCATTACTGGAGGTAAGTTGAATTTAACTGATATTTGTTTTTTTCATGGAATAACATAAAGTTTGACCTTTATATGCTGCATTTTAGGATGTCCATAATCCACTAATTGTCTTGCAACATCACAGTGCGAAGATCCAGTTTATGCACAATTTCCCTGGTAAGTGGATGCTGAAAAACAGAAAATTTTGGTGTTTTAGTGCATTTTAAAAGCTATTATAAATTTACGAGGTACCTACTTGAAAGTTGAAACCATTGAAAATGCACACCAAACGTGCACTGTCACAAATGACTCGATAATCCCGATTTGTGTGTATATTATAATATGTATTACAAAAATTGGAGGATGTTAATGCTCACTCATCCTCCACCCCGGTCATACCCCTGGATCCGACATGTAACCCCATGAAGGAGTACAGTTTTCAATCAGTACACATGGAATGAATAAACTGCGCTAAATGGTCTATCAACTGGGCACACAATGGTGTCCACTCCTACGTAGTTGACGTAGGCAAGATCAGCGTCGTTACTGTGTTCCAACTCCCCAGCGCGGCGACTCGCGTACACACCATGTCGTGGGTCAACTGTGCACCGGGCATGTTCATCACCGGAGGTGAGTTGAATTTAACTGATATTTGTTTCTGTCATGGAATAAAGTAAAAGTTTGACCTTTATGTGGTGCATTTTAGGATGTCCAGATCCACTAAAAATTAATGTTAGTCTTGCAACATCACAGTGCGAGGACAGTTTACGCACAATTTTCTTGGTAAGTAGATGCTGTAAAAACAGAAAATTTGGGGAGGGGGGGTGCGTTTTAGCGGCATAAATTTAGTTACTTGAAACCATTGAAAATGCACACTAAAGGTACACACGTCGCACGTGACCCGATTTGTGTACGTATTATGTATTATAAAATTACAACTGGAGAAAAATACGCTTTGAGGAGGTTAATGTGCACTCATCCCTATCCCCCACCCCCGACCCTACCCCTGTATCAACATGCCAGTTACACACAATACTCTATATCCCATGAAAGAAGTATTGAATCAGTACACATGGAATGAATAAACTGCGCTAAATGGGCTACCAACTGGGCACACAATGGTGTCCACTCCTTGTTGACGTGGACAAGATCAGCGTCGTTACAGTGTTCCAACTACCTAGCGCGGCGACTCGCGTACACACCATGTCGTGGGTCAACTGTGCACTGGGCATGTTCATTACTGGAGGTAAGTACCTAGCCTACTCTCTAACCTAGTACAGACCACGTGTGTACACATTTATGGGTGGAAGACTGATTGACAGGTTAGAAAAACACAACCAGGAAGTATGTCTGAAATTTGAAAAGAATCCTTCCATCTAGATAATATGAAAGAGTATGTAATTAGTATCATCTATATTGATTTGGTAAACTGGGGTTATGGTATGTGTCTTGCTCAGGGAACTGTTCAGGGAACTGACCATACAGTCCGAGATTCAAACCCACCGATTCTAAATGAATGAAAATCGAATGACAGTTGAATATTATAGCAGTTATATTATGCGTTGTTATGTTTTATGTGAAATTATCTTACACGATGACGATCGATTTTGAGTTCAGGTTTGGACCTCTTACTGGAAGTGACCATACAACTGCGCTCGATGTGTTGGATATATAATTCCATGCTCAATGGAACAACATCACAATCAAGGCCGTACACATTCAAGCTCTGAACTGTTTATACATTTAAAGTAGCTGAAAGGAAATTGGTGGGGATCGAGTAACTGGAGAAAAATACTGGACGTGGGAAGGATATTTTCGTCATCATCTCGAGTTGGAGATAGCAGAAAGAAGGTAGTAAATTCCTACAAAGTTGCCCAATCCCCAGATGCTCATTTACTGGTGGAGCAATTTGGGGTAAAGGATGTTCCAGTAACAGGCAAGTAAATGCCAATCAAAGTTATCCAAGAGCGACTCGTGTGCGAACCTGTGATGTGATGTCTCGATCACGAAGCGAGCATTCTACCACTGACTAATTTTGATTGCTATTGACAGATTGACGGTATCACAGTCACGAAACAGACACCCACCCTGACAGACACGCATCCTAACAGACACACATCCTAACAGACACACATCCTAACAGACACACATCCTAACAGACACCCATCCTAACAGACACCCATCCTAACAGACACCCATCCTAACAGACACCCACCCTGACAGACATGCATGCTAACAGACACCCATCCTGACAGACACCCATCCTAACAGACACACATCCTAACAGACACCCATCCCAACAGACACACATTCTGACACCCATCCTAGTAATTTTGATTGCTATTGTCAGATCGAAACAATGGTATCCTGCGCATCTGGACAGTCGCGAAACAGACGCCCATCCTAAACATCAAGCTCAAGAAGACGGGCTTCCATGCCCTCCATGTCGTCAATGACAACGGGAATGATCACGGCATGGCTGGTTTCCATGCTTCTGGTGACTGTGTTGCTCCAGACAATACTAGAGGTATAGTTGTAGTGCCTACATGTGTACAGTATTTGTGTTTCAGCATATAAAATATCAATGTGTTTATATCCGGCTATATCGGTTTACAATACGTATAATATGTGACTGGGAATGTGTGTTATCAAATATCCGAATCATTACAGATGCTAAAGTATGTCGCATGCCTAGATCGCAGTCTATATTGCAGTCACAGGTTCAAGTGGATTCACTGTTGCCCTGTAGTGATATGGAAAACTCTTTATCAGTTGAGACGCCGCACTAGTCATGTATGCTGGGGTTTTAGCCCAGCCTTCGGCACTGGAGCGACCCTCGTACGATGTCTAAACTGAAGGTTACGCACTATCCAATGTTACAGATAAAACTCCGACAATTG
The DNA here is from genome assembly GCA_025802215.1 of Wirenia argentea. Taxonomy (NCBI): domain Eukaryota; kingdom Metazoa; phylum Mollusca; class Solenogastres; order Pholidoskepia; family Gymnomeniidae; genus Wirenia; species Wirenia argentea. The sequence continues at coordinate 9,866 of WNLI01145125.1, forward strand.
ACGCCGCATCACGCTTTGCCCTCCCGCCTTGCCACCTCGTCTGTACATTCCTGGATGGAGGTGTGGGTCTGTATGATTTGGGACGGCGCCGATGGATATTTCTACGTGAACAGGTCTGTAAAGTGTGCAGTAGTCTACTGGTATTATAGTAGTAACTCCAATGTGGCCTCCTAGTGGCCATTGGATTCTGTTCGCTGAGCTATAGCTGATCAATGTAATGTAT
>WNLI01145136.1:0-10087 GCA_025802215.1 Wirenia argentea
TGCAATATGTCTGCGATACCACTATCTTACTCGGTTTGGTTGGTTTTAAGTACGTATAAGCATAACTAACAAAGTCATAAAGCGGCACTTTATGAAAATAGTTAAAACTATGAAAATAACTAGTTATAGAAGGCCCGGGGTCCGTGTGGACCCCCCTTGGGAGGATGAAGGTTAACCCAAAGCTTTGTGTCTATCGGGCATTTTCGTTAGAGAGAAGCTATTCACGCCACAGCGTAGTAATATTTCTGTCAAAGGGAGGTGATTTGGCTGGAATTACGCTGGGACAAACGTAGGAGATGTTGACCAAATCAGCTATCGCCGAGTCGCCGACCAATCGTTAAAATCGAACCATGTTATCGACTGGGATAGCACGTCTATTGTGGACCCTGGATCTGTTCCTAACAAGCGTCGTGTTCGTTTGTGGATAAAGCGATGCTCGTTAATCATGAACATGGACGAGGGGGGCCTTTCAACTCAGAAATTTGGAGCAGCGTACTTCTCGCCAAATCACCTCCCTTGGTAGGAATATTACGCTGTGAACTTCTTCACTCTGGCGAAGATGCCCGATGGACATCGAAAACTTTAGGTTAATATAACTTTTATGTAGTGTAAATATAAATTTTTGAGTTGAGGTTTGTATTAGTGTGTAATACTGTTACTATACTAGTATTGTAACCGCATAATTCGTAGTTAGTGCTACACTGGAGTTAAGTACCGGTACGTTATTTCTGGATTTTTCTATACACCTCCCGAGATGTGGTTTATTTGTCACAGTTTTACTTTTATTTGGTCATCATTGTTTTTGTAGCAGCAGTGTTTTGAAAATATCCGGATCATTTATCATGTGATATCCATGAAAACACATAGAAAACAATTTTCATAAACAGTTTTAAAACATAAATTAAAAGTACAAAATGAGAAAGCCATTTTGGATTTATTAAAAAAAGTCCTGAAAAAGAATCGCAATCACAAATTTGGTTGTTGTCTTCCATCTGTTTGAAGTTCATCAAAACGAAACTAAATTCCATTTTCTAGTTATGGCCATAACTTATATGGGAGGTAATTACATAATGAAAATATTCGTCTTCATGTACGTTTACATGATGAAAATGTATCATTTTACTAACTGTCCATATATATGAGTCAGTGACTAGTACTTATGTTACTGAACGTTTATAATTGCTGTATGTATTATTCATCCAGTGTACTCACTACTCATTATGTATAACTTGTTTTCACAGAACCTAGCTTGGGTGAAATCATTCAACATCTGCATAGAATTGGAGGAAAACCAGGAGATCTTCTGTCAGCTCTTCAAACTTCTCTTCACTATTGTTAGGTGAGTAGTAAGAAAAAGTGTTATTTCTTGGCAGCTTCCCAAGTGGCTAACACATAGATACAGTATAATCCGGAGCTTATCCCGATTCGTAGTGCAATGCGGTTCAATGCAATATATACAGCCGAAGCCACACTGCCTACACCGCCTGGACAGAACAAGTCTATCGCAGGTTACTTTCCGACTGTCTCACGGTGCAAAGTCTACCCAATTAACATTTGTGGCAAAAAAATTGATGGCAAAAGCTGGTATTGAATCCACGGCTGCCACCTAGGATCATGGTTGGTTTATCGATCTGCCACCTTATTCTGCAATTGTACATCACTGGAATATCAAGAAACTAAATAGTTTATGAAAAGGCAGAATTAAAATTTTAATAAATTTGTAATGCTAAATTGATGGGTATGTAAAGAACACTTGAATATGGAGAAACTTTACTGCAGTTGTAATATGACTAGTCTGTTGAGTTTAATCTTGTGATGAACCATTATGTTGCTGCTTGTTGCAGTGAAAAGCACAGCTCAAAGATGGTGAACTTTATGTTGGATATGATGACTCCCCTCATTACTGAGGCAGATAATGTGTCGCAAGAACTACTGGACATCATCCTAGCTAACATTGTCGAGCCTCAGAGGGTCAGTGTCTTTTACTTAACCATGTTTACACGATATAATGTAGCTCGACGTGGTGCTGTCCACACGAGCCATTCACTTTTCACTATCATTTACATAGTTTTGTTTTAAAATAGCATTAAAAAAATGTGCATTTGGTATACCGCCTCGCGCGGGCAATCAATCACAAAATTTTCATTTTTTTAGTGTGCTGCGGCTTAGCTCACTGAGTTTACAGTACAGGAATGTAAGCACGCCGGTACCTAAAACTTGGCTGCTGGTTCGCGTATAGGCTGTGAGCGCATTCAACAGGGATTTTTCCAGGACTATAAAACCCACATATGCGAGATTCATGCATGACAATTTGGGCAGATCCTGCATGGTTCTGAAAGTGCGGTTTATAAATGTACACTTTCATTTTATTTAGAAAACAGGCTGTCAAGAGCTACCACTTGGCCACGACTTGCATTATTGGTATTTGTGGTTGCACTTTATTCACCTGTATTTGGACATTTTCCATCCATAACATTTTTGATCTGACCCATATATTGTGTCTTCCAAATAACCAATAATATGATGTGCATGATAGAACTATTGGCGTAAAACTATGTGGTTTTAGTTTTCATTTAATACACAATTTCATATTTAATACACAATTGTATATTTTGTTCTATTAATTTCATATGAATTTCAGTCTGTTAACAAAAGTGCGTGTAACATGGCCAAGGACCTCCTCAAAAGAACCGCCAACGCTATTGAGCCTTATGTCCAGGCGGTATGTATAATAATGTATTACATGTTTAATTTGTACAACTTAATAAAATTGTGGTTTATGGTATCATAATTATAATTTAGCCATTTCAGTGATATATTACTGCATTCTGTGATTAATTACGGTAAAGTCTATTGAAATTTGAGCAAATTTTTTGCTTAGACGGAGTGTCCAAATTAGCAATCTTGTCCATCTACTACTCGATTCTCAACATTTGAAGTGAAATCATGATATCTCACAACATTTTTAATGACCAGTGACCACACATAAAATTATCCGTATACGTGTAAGCATATTATTATAAATTCAATAATTTAAAATGTATGACCAGTATTCGTGAAGCAAGTTTGCGCCATGTACATTTTGAGATTTTAATGTTAACAAGCTGTTGAGTTAATTGTTAACTCTTGAGACATTGTGTCTATAAACCAATCATCTCCCTTCTTCCATGCGGAAGACAACTGGGTAGTTGTGAGATCAAACCGGAACGGGAGGTCTTATCCATCAAAACTCACCAAGCTACTCCCACAATTTGCATGCTTGGGCCTAGAACGACATGGCTAACGCCTTTGAAAATGTAAATTTCCCGCCCATTTGTAATATTTAGCCAATCCACTCCGAGATTAGAAAATCAATCAGACGATCAGACTGGAATTAGTTAATTATATAGCTGATGAACGTCCATAAATCTCGACTACCCCATTGGATTAATTTGCAGCAATGCCCTTGTCCCCATTTTCTGTTGGTTATATTTTTTGCACCAGTCGGTTACTGTTCAAAAATGCAAATGGATCGGTTAACTGAACATACAGTAGAATTACGATAATACTTTTGTCTGCTCTGTACCTTGGTATAGTTTATAGAAATACTACGAAAATTGCCCAAAGGTGTTAATTCGAGAGAAAGAACTTATAATTCCTCTAATGTACATACATTATATTACGATTTTTTGCAGTTTTTCAACAATGCATTAATGCTGGGGAAGACATCAGAAAGTGAAGTGTCCGGCCATCTGTATGATCTCATATACGAACTCAACAACATTGCTCCCACTATACTCTTAGCTGTGCTGCCTCAGCTCGAATTCAAACTCAAGGTAAGACTGATTGATTGATTGATTTATCGATTGATTGATTGATTGATTGATTGATTGATTGATTAATTGGTTGTTGGTTGGTTGATTTCAAGATTGACATGTCAGAATGACAACAGATGAAATTCAAACTCAAGGGAAGGTTGATTGATCTTTTGATTGAATAGTTGATTTATTGCGGGTAAGGCTGTTTTCACGCTTGATTGATTGATTGATTGATTAATTCATTCATTGACATAATGTAAGAAAGTGTCGGGCCATCTGTATGATCTCATATATGAACTCAACAACATTGCTCCCACTATACTGTTAGCTGTGCTGCCTCAGCTCGAATTCAAACTCAAGGTAAGAGTGATTGATTGATTGATTTAGTAATTGGTTGGTTGATTGATTGATTCATTCATTCATTGACATCAGAAAGTGAAGTGTCGGGCCATCTGTATGATCTCATATACGAACTCAACAACATTGCTCCCACTATACTCTTAGCCGTGCTGCCTCAGCTTGAATTCAAACTCAAGGTAAGACTGGTTGATTAATTGATTGATTGATTGATTTATCGATTGATTGATTAATTGGTTGTTGATTGATTGATTCATTGATTGAAAACATGTCAGTATTACATCAAACTAAAGAAAGGTTGATTGGTATTATGATTGAACAGTTGATTGATTCCAGGTAAGGCTGTTTTCTCGATTGATTGATTGATTGATTCATTGATTCATTGATTCATTCATTCATTGACATAATGAAGATGGTGTCCGGCTATCTGTATGATCTCATATACGAACTCAACACCATTGCTCCCACTATACTCTTAGCTGTGCTGCCTCAGCTCGAATTCAAACTCAAGATAAGACTGATTGGTTGATTGATCGAGTAATTGGTTCGTTGATTAATTAATTGATTGATTGACATGTCACAATAAAAACACATCAAATTCAAACTCAGTGTATGATTGATTGATGATGGCTGGGTAAAGCATTGTAGTAATATTCCTACCAAAGCAAAGGAAGGTGATTTGGCGGGAATTCCGCTGCTCCAGAGTTTGAGTGGTCAGAGTTGGAAGGGCCCCTCATCCCTGTTAGTGACGTGCAGTCGACATTTGATCCACGACGTAATCGACATTTGTAGTGTAAAGTTCTATATTATTTTGTTAATTTTGATAATCCTACTTGGTGAAGATATTTAATAATGCATTGTGCTGTACATACAATACAATCTGAAAATAATTAATTTATAAAAAATCGGCACTTTCATTTTTGTTAAACAAGGAAAACTTCAGAAGTCAGAAAAAGTACTAAAAGTACTGGCTCTATGTAAATCTCTTAGGGAAGGTTTTCATGATTATATCACTATCCCCAGAGTAACGAAGAAACTGAAAGGCGTCAAGTCACCCGGCTACTCGCGCGAATGTTCTCAGAACCAAACTCTGACCTCGCTACCCAAAACAAACCTCTATGGACGTGCTTCCTTGGGCGCTTCAATGATATCAATACGTCAGTTCGGCTGATTTGTGTGCAGTTTTCTCAGTACTTTATACTCCACCATCACGAACTTGTGCGAGATATAACGGGTCAGTTTGTTTACGGTACTTAATAATAGGCATATTGTCGCTAGAATAGACTATTTGATGTTTTAATGATATCAACATTTCGACTGATGTGTGTGCAGTTTTTTCTGTACTTTATACTCCACCATCACGAGCTTGTGCGAGATATAACGGGTCAGTTTGTTTACGGTACTTAATGGGCATGTTGTCGCTAGAATAGATATTTGATGTTTTAATGATATCAACATTTCGCTTGATTTGTGTGCAGTTTTCTCAGTACTTTATACTCCACCATCACGAGCTTGTGCGGGATATAACCGGTTGTTAGTATGTATGCTAGTCAAAAAAAGAAACGATCGCTTAATATAAATTATTTTTGTCATATGAACAATATACCGGTTTGTATTAAATTAAATGTGTGTGTCATTCATATGCAACAGTTTATATAATTCAAGACATTGACTATGTGAGCATTTGCAACCTGCTAATTGGGATATCCTGATGTTCATGAACAACTAGCTTCCAACAAGGCTATACATGTTTTCATACTACCAGTCTACCACAGTATCAACAAATAACTTTTTCAGTGGCCATATCATGTATAGACCATCCTTCAGTACAGACTCGCATTGAGTTGGGTGATATGACTACTGACAACTTAGTACAGTACAGTGAACCCTCGCTTATCTGCCATCCCTGGGACAAGCCAAATTTGTGGCGGTAGGTGAGGTGGCGGATAAAGTGCGGCGATAAAATGACAGTAAAAATGACAGAAATAGGAATTATGGGCTTACAAATCTTGTGGCATTAAGTGAGGGATGTGAAGGATAGAGGTGGGGAGAGGTGAGATTTCACTGTATTTGTTACTCTGGTGTAGGAGAAAATTCCTTATATGGGGACTCAGTAACAGGACCTTTCCCATGTTTAGTATTGTAAAATTGAGGTTCGTGACCCGGTACTGAGTTCTGACCCACAGTTTGAAAACCACTGAGCCAGAGAACCGCCCTTTAAGTTTAAGTACTGTAAGATCAACTTTATAGGAAGTTTTTGGCCATCCCATTTTGGGGATCGTAATCCGTGAACTTTGACCGCTTGTAGTCCGAAACTGCTTGCCAGGATGTAAATTAGGTAAGCTAGGTACACGCCTCGATAACAAACACACACACACCACCTTTATTTACATGTAGATTATCCAACTTTATGAACTTTTTCAAGAAGAATTTGTAACATTTTGTAAATATAAATAATTAAATAATATAATGCCATTCACAGAACAACTAAAAGTGAGGCAGCATGATCCCGAGGAAAGTGTGCGAACAGAAGTGGTGAATGGTATAGTGACAGCAGCTAAGAAGGACTTTGGACGCGTCACCGGCGAACTCCTACAGTTCATCAAAGAAAGGACACTCGATAAAAAGGTTTATAGTTGTTTCTTTAGTTCACCTGTTACGTCTGAATGCGCAAGTGTGCTCATCAAAGAGAGGTCACTGGATATAAAAGTTCACTTGTTGTTTAGTTCACCTGCCCAAAGCTCAAGTGAGTTCATCACAGGGAAAACACTTGATAAAAAGGTTCACCAGTTCACCTGAGCTTTTGCGATCGGCCGACATCCGTCTGTTACAGAAACTTTTACAATTTAGAATTAGAGAGGAAAACTTGAGAAAAAGGTTTATAGTTGTGTTTTAGGTCACCTGAGCAAATACTCAACAGGTATTGTGATCGGTTGCTATCCGTCGTCCGTCCGCAAACTTTTCACCATCACCCGTGTTTTTGTACCAATTTTATAAGCTTGATAAACTGAGGCTAGGGAAATGCGTCCTTATCCATAGAGCACCGAAAAGTCACTAAATTTTCAAATAAAATGCCGATCGCACAGTTCGAGATTCTTACGCACGATTCTGAGTACCAAATCAAAGGCAGCCCCGTGCTTTAACAAACTAAGCTATAATAGTTATTCCAATTGCAGCAATGCACCCATAGTTCAAAATCCGCTGCGAGGCTCTCCTAGGCCTGTCATATCTGTACAAATCTGTTCGTTTTAGTAGATCAATAGCCTATAATTTAGTTACTTCAATCCACTGTATAAATACCTGTACAAATCCATCAATTTCAGTAGACCAGTGGGAAATACTAATTATTCCAAATCACTCACAGTTCAAAATCCGCCGTGAGGCTCTCCTAGGCCTGTCTTACCTCAGTTTTACTAGATCAGTAGCCTATAATTAGATACTCAAATCCACCCCCAGTTCAAAATCCGCCGCGAGGCCCTCCTAGGCCTGTCATACCTGTACAAAAAAAATCCATCATGGCCGTCACACAACCTGACCCAAAATAAAAAGTCTGACATTGTATATGTAATAAAATTACTCCAATCCTCCGATATCCACCCCCAGTTCAAAATCCGCCGTGAGGCTCTCCTAGGCCTGTCATACCTGTACAAATCAATCATGGCCGTCACACAACCTGACCCCAAAGATGTGGAGCGAATCAGCTGGGTACGGGACAAGGTGTTTCACACATACTACCAGAAAAATGTCGAGGATCGGTGAGTCACATTGGATTTACAAATATTACGTTGATTATTTTGATAAGTTACAGATCATTCATGAGTACGGTGACCTTGGGTGTTTAGTATAGGTTATGTATCGATTGCCTGATATCCTTCATTATGTAGGGTAATTTTGGTAGTTGCTACACAAGTGAATTATCCGGACACTTGGACAGTTATTCAAAATAAAGGACACTTATTGAAAATAGTGGACACTTGTTCAGTTAATTGCGCATGGCATCGGAAAGAACGGTAGTATTTGTAGGGTGATCTTGAATGTTGTTGGCATTTCGATAATGTTTGGTCGGTGTTCCAATGGTTGCCACTTTAGGTAGTCTGTCGTAGCCGTCACGCTACTTCTCACTGGCCCTTTAGTCATTAGTCACGAAACTCACCGCCTTGCGTTCTATCTTGTTGCTAATTTCTTGAGTGTGATTAGTGATTGGGTGTGGTATTTTGCTTTCTTACCTGTGACAGGATTTTGTGTGTCGTGAATACTTGATTACCCAGCTCACACGTGATTGTCTTCATAATTTGTGATTTGCGTATTAATACTTATGATAATTTATGATAACTGGTGTAATTTACAGGTTACTAGTGGAACGCATATTCAACACATCATTGGTACCGTATCACCTACCAACAGAAACACGAATGAAGCGCTATTACCTTCTCTATGTTACTATTGACGGACCAGCTAGCAAGTGGGTGCAATACTGCTAACTTTTATCTTTATTTATACTGTGGCATACATAGTTTAATGTCATAGTAGATTTAAATGTATAGGCATAATAAATGACGACCTAATAATTACAAGATGACGCGGCCAGGGTGGAACCCACGTCACCTATGTGTGATTGTTATTGATGCCAGCGACTGTGCCCACTCGGCAACTGCTGATTTAAATAAATGTACCGTTTTATAATACTAATAGATGGTTTTATTCTGGAGTGGAATATGACCACATCTTAGTGTGTCATGTTCATGTGCAAGTGTTACTCATTTCAAGGGAGCATCACCCTAATGTAGTGCCTGTGTCTTAACAAATAACACTACAACCTATATCGTACAACCTATATCGTAGTAACGTACAAGCGTAGGGTGACGTAAAGTAATAGATGGTGTCGTGGTGGGGAAACCAGAGTATCCAGAGAAAACCACCGTTTTTTTTTCATCCAACTTTCATGACTCAAGATTGTAGGAAGAAGCCAGCAGAGTGCCTGCTAAAACCACACAGTCACCTAATGCTCAATTTAACCACTGGTCTACTGGTCTAGTGAAGGTAAGCAGGGGTATGTTCCTTGCCCAAGGAAATTGCCATATTATGTTGCGATATACGCTTGAACCCAGGAACCCATGATCTAAAAGAATCTGAAGATTGACATTTTACCAATTAGCTACCACCTCCCCCAAGTTTACATAGTCTTAGAAATTAATACCTATATGACATTCAGATAATGATTTGTGTGATATACTGTAAACCGAAATGTTGTATTAACTGACAACTGTGATGTAATTTTCTCTTTCAGGGCCTTCCACGAGCTTATGAAATGTCAAAATGCGTAAGTTTAATATAAATAAACAAATGTTCTATCTAAATACAAAATAACTGTATGTAATCTATGAAGGAATATGACAAACTTTTGTGGAATGACTTCCTGTGCATTATTAGTAAAGTACCAAACTTATATACCGCTCGTTAAATCAGATGTCACCAGCGTTAGAGTTTCGCATGCTAGAGACCTCTGCGTGTAATAGCTGCACGAGTGGCACAACCTTACTCACCAACCCATGCATTAAGCATTTAAAGTGAATATACGATCAGTACCAATTTTACAGGCTGGCTAGGTAAACTGAGTCTAGGGAAATGTGCTTTCATCCACAGAACACCGAGAAATTGCTCGGAACAATTTTCAGATAAAACACCGATCACACAGTCCGAAATTCAAACCCACTACCCTGGATACCAAATGAATGATAGTCCGCTTTAGCCGGCTGAGCTATCCCCGCCTCAGATCCCACTTAATTATAAAAATAAAATAAATGTGTGCATTTATATACCGCACTTTCAGAATCTGTCCATGTTGCCAAAATAAACTTGCCATGCAGGAATCTCGCAAATGACGGATGGAAAGCCCGGGAAAAAATCCCTGGTTTTTGCTGGGTTCGAACCAG
>WNLI01145147.1:0-10086 GCA_025802215.1 Wirenia argentea
CACTTCCGTTTTCCTGATATTTACAATATCGACGTCTACGCTCGCCCGATATTCATGTTTCCATTGCTTTAGTACAGAATAATATTATAATATTGGCGCCGCCAAATAAGTTGATTTATCGGCAGATACATCTAATTGTAAGTGATATTTTCTGTTATCTGGCGTGGGTCTTCTACTACAGAAAACCAATATTCCACGGATAGGCTGTAGGCACATCCAAAAATGCTGTTATGTGTAGAAATGTGATGCTTTCCTTTTTACTCAGGAAGACCATGTGAATGTACGGATATTGCTTCGCTTGGGTGCTGCAACTCTTGAAGAAGTTGACAAACTTACCAAAAATACTCCAATCATATTTCTAGTGTTATAATAATGCCATAACCTGATTGTGTGCAGTATGCGAGTGCACGGAATGGTCAGAATGGGGAGAGTGTGACAAGACTTGTGGTGATGGCATACAGGAGCGAACCAGGTATGTAGTCTACAGTGCATCTGCAAAACTAGTAACTTGGTAATCTTCATAGTGGTTACAATGTGCAAAGTCCCAAGACACTCTAGTCTAGTGTATGGGCTTATTAGCCGAAGTTAATGCTGTTTGATACTATGAGATCTGGAAGTGTGGTCCTAAAAGGATCGTAATGGTTATATGAAATATATATATATAAATGTGGTGTGTATGATGATAGTGAGATACAAAGTATTCTTATGTGTATGGGATCAGAAAAATGGAGGAAGGAAAGCGGATTGGGCATGATTATAGAGGAGAAATAGTAGCAAATGTACAGTGACGGATGTGAGCTCATGTCATCACCATTCCTGTTCCGCGACAGGCACTTCAGGTCTGCCGGTTCCTGCCTAGGCATTTGAAAGATTCCTCCATGGCAACATGGACAGATTCTGATAGTGCGGTATATAAATGCACACATTCATTTATTTATATTTATATGTTTGTAGAGGTAATGAGAACAATCTAAAATCTGGAAAAGCGCTTGAGGAAATATGTTCATGAAAATAAAATAATTGTTCAACAGGAAGAGAGACAGAAGAAGGGATTAATAATGATTTGAAATCATGCGTAATAAGGGCAATCAAAGATCTAGGTGTCTGAATATACACCCATTCCCAAATCGGTGGACTGCGGAAATGATGTGGTGGGTCTAAGTTTAGTACGAGCTCTTGCGATGTTGTATGGTATTTTTTTCATAGTTTGGCTATTATTATTATTGCATACATATATAGGCTATTTATTATACCATATTATACCATAATTTTTTTTCAAAACATCAGGACATGTACATGCGAAGAAGACTCACCAATTGAAGTAGAACCGTGCCTACTCAGCTCATGCCAATGTCAGTACACCATCGCGAGCTTCATTGCACAAGCTGTACCAACGAACGATGTATGGTATCACGTGAACCTGGATGAAAAACGGCCGGTGTATGATGGAGAGTTCATAGAGGAGGGGATGGTGGTCATGTCGGGATGTTATGAATGGTGAGATATACATTAATATTACGGTGCTTCTAAGGCTATGGAGTACTGTAGACCTACATTGACGAGAAACGGCCAGTGTATGATGGAGAGTATATAGAGGAGGGGATGGTTGTCATGTCAGGATGCTACGAATGGTGAGATACATTAACATTACGGTTCTTCTGTCGCTATCGAATATCGTAGGCCTACTTTGATGAGAAACGGCCGGTGTATGATGGGGAGTATATTGAGGAAGGAATAGTGGTCATGTCAGGATGCTATAAATGGTGAGATACATTACAGTATCATAGCCTACCTGAATCTCTAGAATATCGGTGAAATATATCTGAATGCTATGAATGGTGAGATACGTTAAAATGATGGTGCTTCTGAAGCTATGGATTACTGTCGGCCTACATTGTTGAGAAACGGCGGGTGTATGATGGAGAGTTCATGGAGAAAGGAATGGTGGTCAAACTGGTCATCTCGGGTGCTACGAATGGGGAGATATACTGTATTACGGTTCTTCTGTCGCTATCGAATATCGTAGGCCTACATTGATGAGAAACGGCCGCTGTATGATGGTGAGTATATTGAGGAAGGAACAGTTGTCATGTCGGGATGCTACGAATGGTGAGATACATTACAGTATTATAGCCTATCTGAATCTATAGAATATCGGTGACATATATCTGGATGTTATGAATGGTGAGATACATTGCGGTGCTTCTAAGGCTATGGAATAATGTAGGCCTACATTGATTGGATACTGCCGGTGTATAATGAGGAGTATATAGATGAGAGGATCGTGGTCGTGTCAGGATGCTATGAATGGTGAGATACATTAAAATTATGGTTGTATGGAGAAGAGGGAAAAACACCGGAAACACTCCTACTCATCCTCAGTATTCCTCAGTTTATCATAGCCGCCGGTCACCGGAAGCCTCACAGTATGTGACACATCGAATCAAGCTAATGATCAGTCAGTTTTAATATGTCTACGCACCCACCCCTGTAACTATCATTTGAGTAGGGATATTTTCTAGCCCTACCTAAAACTAAAAATGGCCAGATGTTGACCTATAGTATTCAGCCTGTGTGCAAAAGTCTTGAGCCACCCAGATTTTTCATCATCGTTACGCTTTACACAATAGTTCTATAGCACTAGTTATTCACACCTTCCATACATTTAGTAGGTGCACTGTTGTAGTCTTTTTTGTAGTCCTTTTTGGGGGTCAAGGGTCAACCAGAGGTCAAATATTTGCTGAAAATGGAGTATTTTTATATATCATTGTTTTTTCATGAACGAAAAGAGGTATAGTAATATTTTTTTAATTAAATGCAGATGCAGAATTTGTAATTTCAAGGTCAAAGGTCACCTAACAAGAAAGTTATGCTGATTTGAATATGACGATATATTCTTGACTTTTAACTTCTTTCCATTGTGACCTTGACCTTTGCTGACTTGACATGCAAAGTCACATGCTGTTGTATCACATCATGGTATCAGTTCATGACACATATTTTATTCCTAATAGGACAAAGGTCAAGGTCATTCCTGATATGTATATGAAAATTGCATATTTTAGCTATTTTTTGCCCGACAATTATGACCTTTGACCTTGAGCTTTGACCTTGAAATTAAACATTATGCATCTATATTTACTTTCTAACCTATGTCTAACAAATTATTCCTATAGTTATTTTCGTTCATGAAAAAACAATGTTAAAAAAATTACTATATTTTCAGCAAATATTTGACCTCTGGTTGACCTTTGACCTTGACCCACAAAAAGACTACAAATTTTATTTAACAGAAGTTATAATGTAAATAACTAGTGCTATAGAAGTGTTGTTTTAAGCCTTACGATGGTGAAACATCTAGGTGGCTCAATACTTTTGCACACACCTGTATACCTAGAGCTATTGTAGCCATGGCAGTGGGAAGTGTCGCAGTATGGAAGAATTTAGCTTCTCTCGATCAACGGTGGAAGTATAGCATAGTATAATAGATATCACAAAATTAAGTGATCGGAGGTTTTAAAACGTACATTACTATATTGTTCTTGAAGTATAATGTTGATATGCATCATCTTATGACAAATTAAATTGTAATTTTGTTAATTTCAATGGAAATACTTGTATGGAAAACACAATTATTATTAATTTCTGTATGTTTTTCAGTACATGTGACGATAGCCACATCACCTGTGCACTCAGCGATCCAGACTGTGGTATGTACTATGTATCTAAATCTATATATCCCAAATATCCTATGATATATGACTGAGCTGCCGTATGTTGTAGGCCGAGGTTGGATGGTGGGGGTTAGTGTGTTTGTTATCGAGGCATGTACCTAGCCTAACTACTTTACACCCCAGTAAGCCGTTTTGGACCACAAGTGGTCAAAATTCCCGGATTACAATCCTCAAAATGAAATGGCTAAAACTCTATAAAGGAGCATGATCCACATGAACCCCAAAAATAGATCCAGACCATCTATGGACTGTTTATAGAAACGTACGAAAGAGAAATAAATAAATAAAAGTATTGGTCAGCATGTACATGCCAACAGTACTCCTCTAACTCCTCTCTAAGTTAAAGTACATATACGTACATGCCATGTGCAATCATGTAAACACAATCTTCAGGGGTTGGCGCCTTCTGTAGTAGTGTGTTTCATCGATCTCCTGTCCATTGACTGACGTTTTTAAGAAATATGGTGTGTTGGTGTCGGTAGATCTCCAAACTTTTTTTCTCATAACATGGCCAAGGAATGACATTGAAATTTATCTTTTGTCTTGATTTTATATCACACTAGACTATCGATAAATACACAAATACATTAATTATGTGATAATACTTGACAGTTGAGTGTTCCATAAGCAACTGGAGCGACTGGAGTAACTGTGCTGTGAACTGTGGAATGTTCCAATTGAAATGAGCTATGAAATACAACCAGCTGTACACTTGACTACCCATACGTAAATACATGAATACATGGATGTCATATGTGATAATACTTGACAGTTGAGTGTTCCATAAGCAACTGGAGCGACTGGAGCAACTGCACTAAGGAGTGTGGAATGGGTACACAGTCAAGGTCAAGGTCAGTGGAGGGAGATGGGTGTGATGACTCATTGAGGACCACTGAGGACCAGGATTGTAACACAGATTGGTGTACTGGTATGTACCTACACACTTACAGTATATACAAGCCTCGTGTAATGAGCTACACTTACATGTAAGGACCATGGAGATGGGTGTGGTGACTCATTGAGGATTGTAACACAGACTGGTGTACTGGTATGTACCTACACACTTACATGCAAGGACCATGGAGGGAGATGGATGTGATGACTCATTGAGGACCACTGAGGACCAGGATTGTAACACAGATTGCTGTACTGGTAGGTCTTATTACTAACAATGATTCACTGAAGCCATCCTTAAAACCATTATTATGACATATTGTGAGATTTTTTGTGTAATTTAATTTGCTTAGTAATCCGAAAAATATGAAAAATGCAGTATGACTTGGAAAATATAATGGTCATTGGTCAATGGTATTTAAAGATATAAAAAAGGTTAAATTAATAGTACCTTCCCAAATATGACTGACTGTTCGTGATGTATACACAATTTCAGCTCAATCTGAATGTTCCTTATAATTTTATGCTATTGCCATTACTTTCTGATCCACTCTCCTACCTACTTTGTAGGACTGGACCTACTGGTGTAGTGAGTAGTGGTAATAATTATGAGTCTGACACGGTTCACTGAATGCCCTGCTTATAAGGAGAATGACTGATATATTTGTATTGCTGAACTAAAAAAGTGTGAACCAATTTAATAAACTCATTGTAGAGCGAAGAATGTTGTCAGTCTCAACATCAAACATTCAAACTTTGTCACATTTGAAGATTGCCAGTACTAAAAAAGTGACGCCAATTTATTGAAAAAGGCATTTCACACGAATCGTCGAAGTACAGGAGACTCCACGGTCATTACAGGAAATAATAAGTCTAGACCTCATTACGGCTTCTAATCCCCCTTTACGGCGTGGACAATTATGTAAAATAAATTCACAAACCCTTTAATATTCCCCCAGAATGGACGCCATGGACGCCGTACACGGAATGTCTTTGTGACATCGACACCAACAAACTACGCACGAGGGAGTGTATGAAGGGTGATGAGGTCGTCGACTCTAGCTTGTGTCAAGGACATAGTGTAGAGAGTGAGGATTGTGCCTCAGACCCCGACTGTGCCCGCATCAGTACCATCGTCCCAAGTATGGATACCAATACATTTTACTCATACCTTTTATATCATTTATGTAGCAGATGACAGTCAGTTATGGGTGCCAGTCGACCTTGACAATCCAGAAGACATTAAAATCAAATCACAACTTCTTCAAGACTGTTTCACAGCAACTGCCAATTGGATGTCCTCCCACAAACTAAAGGTAAATCCAGACAAAACAGAGTTTATAATTCTTTCATCAAAATATCGCAAAACTTCTATTCCACCTGTGTCACTTAACCTTTTAGGAACAACAGTCAGCCCCACAAACAGTGTTAGAAATCTAGGTGTCACCATAGACTCAAACCTCACATTTCATCAACATGTCTCGAATGTATGTAGAGCCGGTTATTTCCACTTGCGGAACATCAAAAGCATTTCAAATTTCATCACAAAACAACATTTAGAGGCATTGATCCATGCATTTATAAGTTCACGCTTAGACTTTTGTAACAACATCTATTTCGGACTTCCGCAAGAGGAAATCAACCGACTACAAAAACTGCAAAATTCGGCAGCGCGCCTCCTCACTAACACGTCCAAACGCCAACATATGACACCAGTCCTTCATGAGCTTCATTGGCTCCCCGTAAAACAGAGAATTAAATACAAAATCATCATTCAGGCCCATAAATGCATTCACCAATCTGGCCCATCATATCTATGTAACATCATTCCCATCCGTACCACATCACGTACCACTCGCTATTCCACCGCCCCATCCATCAATGTACCTCGCCATTCATGTGTTACACTCGGAGGTCGCTCATTTTCTGCAGCCGCTTCTTCCCTGTGGAATGCTCTCCCTCTTCAACTTCGCTCCGTCACCAAATTTTCTTCATTTAAGAGCGAATTGAAGACATATCTCTTTCGTCAATATTTTAATTGAAATTGTGTATTTTCTGTTTTTACCATTTTCATATTGTCATTCTAATGATTTTCATTGTGTTTACAATTATATGTGATTATCTGATTGTCATAATTTGATGTGTAATTTTGTCTGCTTGTTCGGGTGGAGATAGAACTGTGGGTATTCTGTACTAGCATGGTTCTCTCACTGCTCATCAAACAGACACCTGTTTTTAATTATTTATAATGCGCCATTGATAACTTTTAGAAGTGGCGCTTTACAAATTAGAAATTATTATTATTATTATTATTATTATTATAGCTACCGGATAGAAAGCAGGAAAACGCTTCTAATCAGGGACGGATTACCCACTAGGCACACCAGGCCAGGGCCTCGCGCCCTGCAAAACAAAAATTAATTTATGACCATTCTTGGCCCTCAAAGGCGCGAGGCCCTATACAATTTTTTCCTTACAAAGTCAAAATGTTCCGCGTAATAGCCTACTGTAATATCACAGTTTTGTCATTCTGATCCAAAGCGCTTGCCATAATTTAGTGGTGCGAGCTCGTGGGTCCTATGGTTTCACGTGTACAAACGCCGCAGATTGCACCTCAGGGCATGTAAAATTCAAAATTTTCCGGGGGAGAGACCCCCCTCTAACTCTCGCCCCTTATAGACCCGGGCCTAGGGCCTCGCAGCAAGTTAATCTGCCACTGCTTCTAATAGGTATGACGACAATGCACTGGGATGGCACAATGTTATCTAAAAACCATTAATGGCGATACGTATAGTTATTGTTTAGTTATGAAGTGATACCGTAATACGGCATTAGACTGGCATAGCATCACTCGGAATTAAATACAGTAATCACCGACAACGCTTCCACCGATCATCACGCGCCTCAGTTTATCATTGACGACAGAGGCTCCAGAGTAGGTGAACCACATCAGACCAAAGTATATTCGAAATTCTCCACTTTTTATAGAATTTTCTAATCACCTCTTATCAATACAGATTTTGACCACTAAATTTGATTAAAATCATTCTATACTGGCAGTGTATACTATACAGTATTACCATAATGATTAGGCCTACTATAGTGTACAATAGAAGGAAGAACATAATATAACTTCCTACACACTCAGTAACTATGTACTAAGTAGTGTACATAGTGATAATGACCTATTTGTGAAATGTCACATTTGTAACATGACTAAAACAATCATACACTGATTAACACTACTATATAGATTTAATTTACTGTCATATAATTGTAATAAGTGGATTTATATAAACATTAGTACATGTACAGTAACATTTAAGCATGTATTCACAGGGTTTAAAGTCTAATGATGTTATTTGTGAGTTACTAGATGAAATACATCACAATAGTATTTAGGCTTACATTTCTAAAATGACAGACAGTTGCCTTGACAAAAAGAAAGACCGACAAACACCTTTAGGAAGTAACACGGTTCCTTATAATCTTTGATTGCTATCTGCCAGGTCATAATGGATGGATGTACTGTATATACAATAGACAAACACAGAAAGATATACCTGTAGGAGATTACATTGTCTTGGGTAGTGGGTAGATCTGGGTGTATGGACAAACAAAACAGACAGACACTCCCACAGACGGGACAGACAGACAGACAGTTCTACAGATAGATGTACCTAGAGTAAACGACACCGTTTCTTATAATATAACCGTGGAAATTATTATTCATCCAGTTGTTTATCATATTAAAAATTAGAAATATGATACTGGACTTACACAAGAACGTACGGCGCAACGTTTCAACCGCCTGATGGAAGCGAGAGGCGGTTGAAAAACTGACAGATATATAGACACCTTGAGAAGAAGACGTTCCTTATAATCATCTTGATCACTGTCACAGTCTGGCAGTGGGTAGGTCTGGATGCATGCATAGAAAAAACAGACAGACAAACAGACAGTTTTAGACAGACATACCTTAAGTAGACGACACTGTTCCTTATAATCTTCATATTCATCACAGTTTGGCAGTGTGTAGATCTGGATATGTTGATGGACAGACAGACAGAACAGAACAGATATGAAGCAGGACAGACAGACAGATAGTTGTACACACAGACATACAGACCATTAGAAGGCGACATGTTCAATACTGTTCCTTATAATCTTCATCCTCATCACTGTCACAGTCTGGTAGTGGGTAGATCTGGATGCGTCATGATGTAACATATGAACGGACGGCAGACGAACGGACAGACAGACAGACAGAGATGAATTAGAGAGACGCAGTGGCGGCGCTAAGGGGGGGAGCATGCGTCAGCCCCCCCAGAATTTTTTTCCCACTTGTATTTTTTATAATATATATATATACGTGTGCGCACAAATTTGGTCGCGCGCACGCATCTTGTGCGCACAAATATGCCCTAAAAGCCTTTAAAAATCTCTAAAAAGCCAAAATTTTCTAAATATCACAAATTTTCACCTTAATTTTCTGCGCGCACAAATATGCTCTAAAAGCCCTTAAAAAATCCCCAAAAGACCAAATTTTCTAAATATCTGGGGGAAACCCCCCAGACCTCCCCTTTTCAGCCTTATTTCGCATGTGAAAAATTTTCGCAAAAAGTCAGCCTCCCCCAGAACAAAATCCTAGTGCCGCCCCTGGAGAGACGTGCCTTAAGTAGACAACACAGTTTCTTATAATCGTCTTAAGACACAAAGACGGACGGACACATAGACAGACCTACCTTTAAGAGCCGACACTGTTCCTTATAATCCTCATCTTCATCACTGTCACAGTCGGGTAGTGGGTAGATTTGGATGCGTCATGATGTGACACATGAACGGACGACAGAAAAACAGATGGATGGGGAGAGAGACAGACAAATACATAGGCCAACCTTTAAAAGACGACACTGCTCCTTATAATCCTCATCTTCATCGCTGTCACAGTCTGGCAGGGGGTAGATCTGGATGCCGTTGTCTTCAATCATATCCATAATCTGTAAACAATCACAACAGTCTCTAAAACAATGGGGTCATTTGGCACTATTGAAACATATTTCATGCCTGTAACGCATTTATAATGTGTATACTTTACTTTTTATAATCGAGTAATCTATGTACTGGTATTCACTTTGTTAATGACATGCACGATTTGGTTGTTCGAAGGTAAAATATTTTGAATTCGCTGAATTTCTGTTTTTTGTTGGTATTTCGCTAAAACTGTTACCATTAGGAATTGATCAATGGAAGGGTGGGGCAGACAAGTATAGAGCGGCACATTGCTGATTGCTGTCGTAATTTTTTTGGTTGTAATAAAGAATTCTATATTTTACCAAATGTGTACAATACATAATTTTAACAAGAGGCCCAAGGGGCCTAAGACGCTCACCTGCAATTTTTCAGTGCACCACCAGCTTATATTCGGAGAAACTTACAGCTCTACAAGGCAAGTGGT
>WNLI01145158.1:0-10086 GCA_025802215.1 Wirenia argentea
CTCAAGTACTGACAAATGTGAATGTGGCGCGCGACAGACGATAGACCACCTTATCAACTTTTGTCCGACTCTAAAGTGTCCCAACGGCACTCCGGGATTGATTGAACTAGATGATGCCATAGTTCGCTGGCTGAACAATGTCGACCTCTCGGTATAACAATACAACGTTGACAATTCGCAACGAATCTACCTTGCCTTCAAACGAACGACGACGGATTCTGGAAATAGTCACAACTGACCTTGACCTTTGACAATTAACCCATATTTTTTGCCTGCTGTATGCATAAAGAGATAAGTATTTGTGACATAAACATTATGGTTTAATCGTCAAGATCATTTGCGACTATGTCTCAGAACCCAATAAAATTGCATAGTTTGGCAGTGGTCTAAATAACATTGACCTTTGACCTCCGGCATATAATATACATGTTGTTATTCAGTAAGGTCGACTAACCATCCACCAATTTTCATGGTAATTCCTCTTATATTTCTTGACATTTACAACATTGGTGATATTTTTTCAACAAAGACCACAAATGACCTTGACCTTTGACACATGCATAATCCAAGTACGATTATCCTATACGATATTTTCCACCCCCAGGCTTCCCACAACATCGGCATTGCCATGGACACAGAACACGGTCTCATCGTGCCTAACATCAAAGACGTTCAGAAGCTGAGTATCTTTGAGGTGGCTGAGGAGGTGACAAGATTACAGGAACTCACAGAATCAGGCAAGTTCAGCACTCAGGACCTCAGTGGCGGCACCTTTACATTCTCTAATATTGGCACGGTCAGTTACTTACATCATATAATATGTATTCAAATTCACTATATTTCCTCAAATGCTGTATATCATTGCATTTTCAGAGTTTTAATTATTTTAATTATTTGTGTTTTTAATAGTACTTGTGATTTTTACAGTAATAATAATTTTGTTAGGCCTCAAACTATTATGGAAAGTGTGGTGGTAGCTTAGGCTAAACTGCACTTTAATCAGGCTCTTTGTTTCTTTCTTTCTTTCATATTACGTCATGTATGTACACGTAGAGTATAATACTATATGAATAACATATTTTTTTAGGCCTCTACAACGGCCCAAGGGTAATTGTTTTCTTTGTAAAGTTTAATTTTAAGTAATACACCAAACAAAATATAAATCAGCTCATCCGAGCTTTCATGCGGCATCCATCACACTTCATCAGGGACTGACATCCACGGGCAGGATGTCACGTGACCAAGACCAGACATATCAACCACCGAAAACCAGAAATGAACCGTGACTTCCTCCCGCCGATCTACTCCTGTGTCATCCAGTCATGTGACCATGGACTGGTGTGGCCATCTGTTGGGCTGGTGAGGCCCTCAATGCCCCTCATGTATTATAGTTGCGTAATAAGAAATAATACAAAATGTACGTTATCTTTCTGCATTATGAAAATTTATTTGAAAAATTAAAAAATTTGACCTTAGTATATTTTACCTATATTCATTATTCATGTTAGTATGCTATATAGGTGCAATACATATAGGTGCTGGGATGACTTGAAATATCGTTCGATAAACCTGGCACGTTCATACTGTGCAAATAATTCTCGCTTCCACCTATTTATTGTACGGCAATATAATAGTTGCATGTTTAATAGTTATCGATTTGTTTGTACAATCAAATTTCATTTTTTTTAAATATTTTGTATGCAACTGACATTTTGTGAAAGAACGCGCTCTGCGTCAATACATTCTGCGTCAATTTATTTCTGTCGCTAAGCCTCCAATTCTCGAAAGTGGCTGTCACACACCACCGAAAAAATCCGAAGAAATCCGAAGATTGGTAGCCATGGTAGGTGATTACCAAATTTTAATGACGTCATTTTTTTAAGTTGAAGAATCGCGGATTTTTTTCCTGGTTACATACAAAACATGATCGGATTTTTTCGTTTTATGCCTAAAAATAGTGAAATAACACCAAAAAATTAACAATAAATAATTGTGTAGATTTTGTTTAATATCCCCTGGCATGTAAGTCAGTCGTGCTCCAATGCATGTACATGCAAAATATCTAGACACCAAAATTTGTTTTCTAGACGTCTTTTTACAAGTCATCCCAGCACATAATACTGACACACAAAAACAGTGATTTGCATGATTTTGATCATTCTGAGGTCTCATTTAAAAACAGATGTGATAAGTATATCGTATACAGTTTACAGTAATACTAATTGGTAAGAATTCATATATATAGACAACATTGAAAATACTAAAATAAAACACAGAAAATGACTGATAAAAATTGCATAATTATGGACGCCAATCTGAGAAAAAATTTAAAATCTGCAATAGCCTGTTAAAAATATTTAAATATCATTTGGCACATTTACATTATCACAAAAAAGAGGAAATAGATATAGAAATACGTAGCCTACATAAAAATACATATAAATTTGTTAATGATATAAGTAATAAAAACATAGTTTATCAAAATTTCCATGCAATAAAATGACGAAATGAAAACTAAAAAAATACACATAAAAATCCATATACAATTTTTAAAAATATACATAATAAAAACGTAATGCTTAAAAAAAATTTCAGTACAAACCAAAAAGAAAAAGATCTAATGTGAATGTCATCACCACAGCAGTAACATGCTGAGGTACGTATCATTCACAAAGCAGAAGCTAAGCCTGAAACTCCTCAACAAGTCACCGCTGTGGTAGTGATTGTGACAGTAGAAGACATGAATTATAGATGATATGCCAATTTGAAAAAGTGAGTCTTCAGTGAGGATTTGATGAGGCTAATTGTGGGCTGATCACGAATATTCTGTGGAATAGAATTCCACGGGTGAGGAGCACTATGCGAAAAAGTTCTCTCACAGTACGTTTTTGTTTTGACTTTTGTCTCAACTAATTTGGTTTGGTTAGTTGATCTCAGTGACGTGGAAGGTTTGTATGGTGTAATGAAGTCTGTTAGATACTCTGGTGCCAAACCGTGAAGTGACTTATACACTAGTAACATAAGTTTGAATTTTGATCGGTACTTTACAGGCAACCAATGTAGTGATTGCATGGATGGGGTGATATGGGAGGATCTGGGCTGGCGAGTTATGTAACGACAGGCTGAGTTTTGCAAGCGCTGAAGTTTGTCTACTTGAAATTCTGGAAGGTTGTGATAAAGGCCATTGCAATAATCAAGCTTTGATGTTACCAATGAACACACTACCGATTTGGCTGTTTTCTCAGTGAGGTATTTGCGAATACGATAGAGTTGCCTAATTTGAAGATTACACTGTTTACTGACATTGGTGATTTGATCAGACATGACAAGATTGGCATCCATGACAAAGCCAATATTACGTGCTTTACAAGACACTTTTATATCGGAGTCAAGAAGATGAATTTGATCTGGAATTTCAACAGATCTGAATTTTGAGTGAAAGAACAAGACCTCAGTTTTGTCATTGTTTAACTTTAACCGATTGGCGGGCCATGGCCAGATGAGAGCCTTTGGTTCTCCATAAGGTTGATGATGATAATTACGTGAGCAATCATACTTTTTTACACTATAATGTAGGCTGGTATATTAAAGTGTAAATTGATGGCATTCACATCACCGGGTAGTTAGGTACGGTAAGGTACCATACCTAAAATAAATTGATATAGTTCAGCATTATTGTAGGTTTTGATCATTTATTAATCAGAATTTTCATTTTTACATAACATGACATGGCGGTTTGTTGAAAACAAAGTAACATGCAATTGCATTCGTCCAGTGGAATCTTGGTCCACAGGTTCTCTGGGCTTTCTTAACGGCCGACGTCATGCGCGCTGATAACACAGTAATGTATGTGCAGTAAACATTGAGCAGTACTTAGCTTTAACTATAATGCTATTCATACTTCTTGTCAATCTTCCTCAAACTGAACTATAATGCCGGGAAAAACAGAATAGTTCTGCCAGACGCCTTCATGATCTTTCATTGCGTATGCACATCACACCAGTTCATGAGTCTCTTCACTGGCTCCCTGCTTACTTCAGACTCCAATTCAAAATTCTTCTGCTTACCTTAAATGAGGCTTGTAATCTGTGAACGTTGACCACTTGTGGCTATATTGGTAGAAGAAAGTAAACCCATGCATATAATTATTGTAATTATACATTGATGATAATACATTTTATTCGTAAATACGAATACGAGTACGCCTAATACAAATCATGGCATATAGTAGATACAAGTAGGCCTAGTATTAGTAATTATACATTGTAAACAGCTCGCTGAACTTTTTATGCCTTGGTGACATCTTCCCTCGCATGTCCATGTAAGACCTACATTTGGTAGAGATACAGAATACACACATAATATTCTAAATGGAAAATGCAGCCATCGAGACTGACTGAGCTATCGCATCCTATGTTGAACGTCACATGCGAAGATGATGCCATATGGACATCTTCTAGGTTCTAGGTTTCTAGGTTTCTATAACTTTTAGGCAGTGTAATTGCATTATTGTTGGGCTTAGTGATGACACTAAGCCCTATAGAGGCGAACGTGTGATTTCTGTTTGGTGTTTTTTTTTCGGTTTTAACACAGCTGGTAATTTTCAGTAAACATCATTACTATACTTTATGGACTTACACACATTGTGAGCCAGTGTCTGGAACAGCACAGCATATGGCCACCTTCCAGCTCACCCATATGCCTCTAAAGTTACATTGTAGAGAGGGATTTGATGAGTGGTTGTCAATCAGCTGAGTCTGTAAAGATACGATGCATATTTATTTTATTTTATAGTAAAATTTGAAGGTTGATTGATGAGAGAGCGGCCGACTCCAGATAGGCAACTCTGTGGTGTCGCATCTGGAATATGCCGTCCCTTGATGAAATGAGTCAGTAGATTACGAACTTGGCCACCAAGTGTGCTAGATGGGGTCTTAGCGTTAGTGTTGCTAAAACTAAAGTTATTGCTGCAGAGCTGGTCCCGCTGCCATACCAGCGAATTCTTCTTGAGGGAGCCAAGGTAGAGTGGATGGGGGGTTTGCTACTTAAGGCACTGGATTACAGCTAATGCGTCAATCGACAGTGAAGTGCAGACGCGCATTAACCGGGCTTCCCGGTCATAGGGCTGCCTGCTTGGATCTGTCACGGGGTGCAAGCAGTTATCTGGTCATACCAAGTGTCAGCTGTTTGCCATTGTTGTCATTCCGACTCTTGTCTATGGAGCGGACACATGCCCGGTTCCAGATGCCGTACTGCCAAATCTTGATGTGTTCGAAAACTGTTGCTTGCGACGGATCTGGTGCATCAACTGGTGAGAGATCATGTTAGGACAGAGGATGTTCTACAAAGATCTAACCAGACTCCTGTCTCTGAGCTGTTTCGGAGTGCTCGACTTCGGTGGCTTTCACACATGTTACGGATGAGTGACGAACATATACCCAGAAGGATCTTGGACTCAAACCAGGTGGTTGGACGTGACTCTAAAAAAAGTCTAATGGATCTTCATAACTGCGGAATTCATTCTATAGAGGAGGCAGCGAGAAGAGCCCCCGATCGGGCTAATTGGCGGTCTATGGTGAGGAATGGTGAGTCATGTGAGGAATGGTGGTTTGCAAACCTTGACCACTAGGCACTTGTTTGGTCTGACATAACTCACCTGGTGCGTAAATTAGCACTCCTAGAACAAATTAATTGGAACAAATATGTTCCTGTGACACTGTCTCTTTCAACCGATGCTATAGTATAGAACATAATGAAAATACTCAAAATAGGTAGTAATTCCCACTCACCCAACACGGTTGCCATTTGTCTACGTAATGTCCTGGAATCCCCAACTGATACCTTATAACTTTAGAGGTTGCGTAACCCAGGTCAAAGTGAAACACATCTAAATTGCCTCTTTCGAAATCATTTTTCGATGTTTTCATGTCCAGCCAACTTACTCTTTCACCGGTCTCGTGGTATATCTTTATTCTCACTTGTTTATCCGTGCCGGAGTGATAATCATTGCATGTTCGGACTCTCAACATCCAACGACAGTTCCATTCTGTTAATCGTTTTATCTATCAATTCATAAATATGATGAATGAATCAACTGGAGAATCTAGCAAATCTATAAAGGCAAGATTTGTAGCTCACATGCTGAGCTTTTTTTCATTCGCCAGTGTTCGACATACGTCATCCTCATCTGTGTCCGCATATGCGTCCATGTGAAATTTTCGTTTAAAAATCTTCTTCTCAAATGACCATTTGTTGGTTTACTTCAATTTTCTACTTAGATCCTGAGGGGTGAGGAACCAGGATCTATTCTACATATCTCTTCAGTGAGCTGACTATACTAAAAACTAGAGTATTATCGCCGAACAGAATGTAAAAAGTAAATTTTATGAATCGGGCGTAGGAGGCATACGTCAGAGTTCCTGCCTGCGGAGAATCTGGCGTATCAATTGGTGGGATCACAACAGAGGATGTCCTGCTCAGATCTAACCAATTTTCTATCTCCGATTTAGTTCGAGATCTCGACTTCGGTTGTTGGGACCGTCTGGGCCAGACGTGTCTTGGAGTCTTGGAGTCGACCCAAAGGGGGTACGCGTCCTCGAGGTCGCCCTAGAACCATATGAGTGGAGGTAACCTTGGGATTCTACGTTGTTGAATCCATTCTATGGAGGAAGGAGCCCAAACACGGGGGAACTTGGCGGGCCATGGAACTATGAAAGCCTTTGGCTCTCTAAACGGATAATGATGATGATGGCAAATCCTGTGCATGAAAAACGCTTGATAATGTGATGCCAACATACAGTATGACTGTACGGTACTTACCACATGGCGCTGTGATGGTGTTTTTACGGGCACATTCGCACACAAGAAGAGAAGCGACAACTACCACCACCAACGCATTCAATACTGTAGTCATTGTTACATACTAACAGTCACACCAAACTCCACAAACCCAACCAATTACATCATCTTTTCTTCAATTTCAAATTGATTTTATTTAATTCGCAATTTTTGTTACGACGTCTACTAAATATCTTGGTAATAATGATGGCGAAGATTTGTGGCGACAGCAAATAAACAGACAATAAGCAGCTTGATCAAATAACTGAATTAGTATTACTTAGGGCAGGAAGACCTCAGTTGGTAGCACATATTATGTTGTGGGTTTTTATCCCGACTGGCGCGTTATTCAAGTGTGTTTCTGTTATGGTTTTCCATGGGTAAGAAGACATTCCTCGCATCAGTTTATCAATCTAGTAAAATCTCCGATCGTATAGAGGTTATGTAGGCTATAGGCAGGAAAGTAAAGATGTACATGATATAGTTACACAATGTTAGGTCTCGCTGAGTCGCTATTCATTCGATGCTTTGCTCACGTCTTCCCTCGTATGCCCATAATGTAAGACTGAGTAATTGGACCCAAAGCCAGTTTTTTTTCAGCACGAAGTCGGCTGTGAATTAACTAATTTTAACAGGTTGTGGTGACACGCTTGATTGCTGAAAGTGAAGTTGATCATGTCGTGGTTGATGAGACTGGAACCAGGAGACTAGGAAGCGTTAAGAGTCAGTCGGTTAGTGAACATGTTAATTGTTAACACTACTGTAGGTGTAATGTTGTGTCGTTTCGGGTTGGGAAGTTTATATCTTCGTAAGAGTGTATGTAATCTTTGAAGCAGTCGATAGCGAGTTCGTTCAGAACAATGGAGTTCTTGTGAGATTTCATAGACAAGTTTATTCAATCGATGTCTGGGAATTTGAAGTCAACTCTAATCCTACGAGCGACATCCTGATAGTCGAGAGATATTTTCTGAATTGGATAGATTGCTAATGCCCCTGTCAGACTACATGGCGATTCTCGGAGATGGCCCGGCGATGTGATCGCCCGAAAAATGCCAAAAATATATGGTGGTGCGGCGTCCTTGCAGCGATTATGGCGTGTTTACGGAGTGCTCGTCGCGTGTGTGGCGTTCCCATATTCCTTCTAGTTGGCGATCGATTGCGCGTCAAAAGAGTTGTCACCACGTGCTAGGAGTTGTCACGGCATGGCTATCGCCTGCATACGACGACAGTGGCGTTTCCACAAGGTTTGTACTGCAGTTGGAATGCAGTGGCAATTTCAAGGACTCTGTGTATTCTCGCCGCGCAAACACCGCATGAATGCAACTGCAGAGGAGCGGCGCTTTGCCGCGTTTGCGTGGCGACTATGTGCGTGCTCGAGGCGCTGCGCTGCCGCTGCGCTGTAGGAGACCTCCCGGTGTTGCTACGGCGATCTTACTGTGCGTATGTCAGATTGATGGCGATCCAGGGGACCCCACGGCGTTCAAAGGAGATCTCACCATGCTCTTGGAGACACTACGGTGCGCAGCATGGTGTTCTTGGATGCGGCGCGGCACGGTCGCAATCAGAACGCAGCTCTAGTGTGACAGGGGATAATAAGCTTGTTCGCGCTATTCATGTCATTTTTGATACATGTTCACGGGTACTTTTGTACTATGTGAGAGTGACTCTCAATCAGAATTAGTTTAGACTTGTGGAAGACTAAAACTCGTCTCTTGAGGTTTTATCATAATATAGATCAGTTACTATATTGTGATAATATATATTGTAATTCGCAATTTGAATGTACATATAGATAGATATGTGACTAGGGACCAACTCTATTACATTACCATATAATGTTTTAAGGATGTGTCTGAAAGCCATTCGTTGTACACTCTAGAGACACATAATAATGTAAAGTAGGGATGCGAGAATATATTTTCATGGCATAGTTCAATAAAGCAGACAACCCCAGCCTTTTTCACCAGTGTGGCGAACTCTCGGATAGAATCCAATGGGTCGAACGCACTTTATTGATGAAACCATTGTACAATGTCAGTGATATCACCAGACTTACTGAGAGGGTCAATTTTTTTCTAAAGATATCGAACGCATTGTTTGTCAACAGCTTTCATCACATTTTCTCCAAAATTCACTTTTTTCACCTTATCAGTCCGCCTACCGTGCTTACCACTCCGTTGAGACTGCAGTTCAGACCATCTCTGATAGCCTTTTATCATATCTCGACAATGGTAAGGGTGCCATCCTTCTCCTCCTAGACCTCAGTGCAGCTTTCGATACTATCGACCATCATATTCTGCTCAACCGTCTCCACTCACGTTTTCGCGTCACTGGTGTCACTCTTGAATGGATCCGATCGTATCTTTCTAATCGCTCATTTGTTGTATCTGTTGGCTCCCAAACCTCGTCCACTAAAGTTTGGTGTCCCTCAGGGATCAGTGCTTGGGCCCATTCTCTACACTGCTTACACTACCCCTGTTGGAGATGTTATTTCTAAACACGGTCTTCATTATCACTTCTATGCAGATGATACTCGGGTATGGCTTCCTGTGAACTTTGATGATCCAATTGACCTCCACAATTCGCTTACTAAAATCCATAACTGTCTATCTGATATTTCGCAATGGATGTCCTCTAACAAACTTCGCATAAATCCTGATAAATCTGAACTGTTAGTGATTTCGCCAAAATTTCGCACAAGACCTCTACCTGATATTTCTATCGACTTTGATGGCTTAACTATCAAACCTTCTAATTCTGCACATAACCTTGGTGTAATATGACTCTAATTTAACATTTCATGATCAAATATCTAGTATCATCAAATCAGGTTACTTTCAAATACTTGACCAAAGACTCCATGGATCCACAGAAACACTCATCCACGCCTTCATCACCGCCCTACTTGACAACTGTAATGCCCTTCTCTACAACCTTCCCGATTATGAGATTTATCGTCTGCAAAAATTACAAAATTCCACCGCACCCATTCTCAAACCTCTCGTCGACAACATATCATGCCAACACTTCCGGACCTCCACTGGCTTAAGGTTGACTTTCGCATTATTTTCAAAATTCTAATCATGACTCACAAATTCATCTATACCTAACCAACTCACTGACAATTTACAAGCCCATGATAATCACTAGACGTTCTAGTACTGGCATACTGCTTGTTGAACACAAAACTAACCATGTAAATTTTGGTGATCGAACTTTTGCCAATGCTGCGCCCCGCCTTTTCAACTC
>WNLI01145169.1:0-10085 GCA_025802215.1 Wirenia argentea
CTCTCACCCAGGGAACACCGAGAAAAAACCCAATTGATAATGCGCCGGCCGGGGGTCGAACCCGCAACCTTTGGATTGCAAATCCTACGCTCTACCAACTGAGCTATCCACGCTTCTATGCTACTTCATACATCAATGATTGATTGGTGCCTGACACTCCTCATTCTGTCGCCACTCGGCCATATCCGTCACCATTGTCATTAATGAAGCATGTAGCATAGCAAACAGAGGACAATTTAGTCGCTTTCTTGTAGGATTCATAGACCAACCATTTTACCGGAAATCTAGAGAATTGTATCGAAAAAAGATGTTAAATGGAAATTGGAATGGAATTTAGTTTTCATAAAAATTAAATATTTAATACTGAATTTGATTAGAAAAGGAAACTAAAATGGTAGAAAACATCATGTGGCAATTTTTGCAGAGAAAACGGATAGAAAACGGATGGAAAAATTATTTAAAAGTGGCTGCCAGGAGCATTATGAAATTATCAATTACTTTCTATGACTATGGCTCGACAGATGCCCGACATTCCTCCTTCCGTCTCCACTCAGCCATATCTGTCACCACTGTCATTAATGTAGCAATTGGAGCATGCAACATAGCACACAGACGACAATACAGATTCTCACTCCCCATATTCAGGTACTCCCACGCGCCTTTCCATGCGAAATACTCATTGTATAAATCGTCATTTTTGTCGAGTGTATCGAGATATTCAGCGAGTTGTCTGGCGCTTTTGAAATCTTGGACGTGTATGAAAGAATGCGGGGGTGAGATGGTGATGTAGTAGGATTTTTGGGCTCCCATGACAATTGGGATGACATCGTTGCTGTAATGATATGTAATTATGTAGGAAAGTAAGGAAAGAAATATCATAAAGAGATACTGTTATGCACAAACTTCCAAGAAATTTTAAAATATATGCAAAGAAATCCCACCTTATCCCATCCCTCTTTCAGAGTCCTTTATAGATTATACACGAACCACTATGTACTATATTGGATGGTGACAATTTGCGCGGGAATAAACATCTGTGTAATTTTTGGTTTTATATAAATTCTGGTCCATTTCGCTAAACAATGGGAGGAGAGTTAGAGAAGTACTGTTGGCATATAATGTTGACTGATGCTTCTCTTTCTTTCTTTTCTGTAAACGGTCCATGGATGGTCTGGATCCCTTTTGGGGTTCAGATGGACCATGGTCCTTTTTTGGGGAGTTTCTGGCCATCCCATTTTTAGGGTCGTAATCCGTGTACTTTGTTTGACCACTTGTGGTCCGAAGCAGGTTGCCAGGCGAAAATTAGCTGGGCTAGGTACACGCCTCGATAACAAACACACACACACCACCCTAAACAAGGGGATACAATATACTACTTTACATATTAGTATATATGAGATGTTATAGGCCTTTAAAGTTGGTAACATCTTTTTGATCCACCCTGTACTGCACAAAACCCTCACAACGGGTTATTACCTTTTTAGGGAGTTTTGGCCATCTCATTTTTGGGGTCGTAATCCGTTAACTTTGACCACTTGTGGTCTGAAGCGGCTTGCCGGGGCGTAAATTAGATGGGCTAGGTACACGCCTCGATAACAAACACACACACCACGTACATTTAATTTACTACATTTACTAATTTGGTACTGTACCTGAGAGCATGTTTGAAGAATTTCTCGCTCACATACGTCTTGCAATTTGCGTTTTCAAAGGCGAGATAAAACTTATAGTTTTTGACATTCTCCCTAACACATTTGATGCCACCATCATTGTCATTGGCACAATCTGGTAGGGCCCTTCCACATTTCCCAAACATGTCAACACTGATGTATTTAGCCAGTTCGGTTACATATTCCAATCTCTTGTTCTGTGTCAGACAATGGTTCATATATATCACACCTTTTTTCGATTTTCCATCGGCCCAGTTTTTTGTCTGTTGGAGGGTCGTAATGCCTGGTGTTTTTGGATACATTTTGCCTGAAATAATAATGTTGGATAAATGGAATTAAAATATAACCAATGGAAATATAATTAGAATGAAACGAATGGAATTATAATAAGAATGAAACAAAGGGAATTATAATTAAAATGGAACTAATGCAGAGTTATGATTTTTACTGTACTAGAATGAATAAACTTTTTACTAATAATTGACAGTTGAAATTTGCAAATTATCGCAATATATAACAACCCTGTTGCATTTGGGGATTAGTGACGTTAAGAAAGGGGGATGTCTGTGGAGTTCGATTCAAATTTATAATCGGCCGATAGGAAAGAAAGGTAATAAATTAGTTTACAAAAATATCTTATTGCATAATTTATCATTACACATCACACTCACATATTTTTCATCCGACCTTTCGTCCTCTCATACAGGGGGTTTTTATAAGCAATGATTAGCGGCTGTGGTATAGAATGTTGACTTTTCGCGTATTTTTTGTAGAAAAAATGCCAATTATTTACATAACTTACCAAATGGGTTAGATACAGTGGACCAGGGTGAGTATGTTATCGTCCAGTTGAATTTCCTCCCTTGAAACGGGTCTCGAGTTACGATTGCGTTCTCTCTTGTTTCCATCACCCAAATTTGATCGTATCTCCGTTTCTGCCGTAAAAATATCTGTACCTCTTTCGCGGTTTCATATATTGGGTTTAGTATCACCAAATCTGCGCGGTGTATCTGTGAGATATTGGTGGTGATGGCGCAATGCCGTACCAGACATTTCCAGTTACTGGTTGTCTCAAAATCTAACAGAAACTGTGTGACGTATATTTTCTTCATCGCCAACGGTGCTTCTGGTAGTTTATAAGTGAGTTGTTTGTATATTCGGTCATCCCATATGTGTTTAGGGTCGGGGTAAAGCGATAGTGAATCACAATGGGTTTGAGATGAC
The DNA here is from genome assembly GCA_025802215.1 of Wirenia argentea. Taxonomy (NCBI): domain Eukaryota; kingdom Metazoa; phylum Mollusca; class Solenogastres; order Pholidoskepia; family Gymnomeniidae; genus Wirenia; species Wirenia argentea. Next base: position 2,895 of record WNLI01145169.1, read on the forward strand.
ATGTTTAGGTTTTGTTGTATTTGGGATAGATTCATGTTCCAAATTTTACCATGGCCAAATCTCAAGCTTTTTTTCCGTCCTTTTTGGCTTTTGGTTCTGAATGCTCGTTCATTGGTTGCCCTTGATTTAATTATAGTAGGTGAATTGTTGGATTTAATTCTGAGCACTGAACCAGGGGATTGTATTCTGTTTAGTGGACTGTGGTGCTCAATTGCATTAGGTGAACCATGAGACTCAATTCCAATAGCTTGACCATTGTCATGGGTCTCGATTCTGTTAGGCGAATTGTTGGATTCAATTCTGAGTATTGACACAGGGGATTGTAATCTATCCACTGAACCATGGGACTCAATTCTATTAGCTGAACCAAGGTCATGGTCATGGAACATGATTCTATTAGGTGAATTAGTTGATTCAATTATGTGCGCTGTAGCATGGATTTCTATTCCGTTCTGTAATTTTGTAGATCCAGTTTGATTACTTGAACTATGTGACAAAATTCCAGAAATTTTCTGATGTAAACCTTGCGACCTCATTCCTTTACGTGAAAATCCGGACTCAACTTTATTAGTTTGATAATCCTCAGGTTTATTTTCCTTTTTCTGCTTGTTGTGATGACGCGTTTTGATGTTTTTCAAAAATGAATATCGTCTGTGATTTTTTGGTTGTCTGTAAGCTATGAGCTGCTCTTCTGAAAAAATATATCGCATTTATCACACATAAGCGGTAGATTTATATACAGTATCACCTATGTACATATATCACGGTGTCTCAAATGTCATTCAGGAGATAGGTATAGTATCATTAGTATGCCCCTTACAACACTGTACAGTACTTTCTCAATTCAAACTCACATTTAGCCCTGAGAACACTAGTGGTACCCATTTACACCTGTGTGAACTTGACCTATGGTTATGTCACTTGCCCAAGGATATACGAGGTGCCAATATTGTAACAGGTAATTCTCAATAGAGCCATTAGTTAAATTTCATTATGCATAGTGGAGCGGAGACAATACATGGCCAGTTTCAGACAGCATAAGCATAAGGTTGATGTGTTCCAAAGCCCTTGCTTGTGATCGATATGGGCCTATGGCGCATCAACTGGCGAGATCATATTAGGACATGGAATGTCCTAATGCAGATCAAGCCAGACTCCTACCGAGGGTGTTTGGAGAATTAACTTGACTTCGGTTGACACAGTCGTTACAGATGAGTGAGAATGTATACCTAGGCCGATCCTGGGCCACTCACCCTCGTGGCCATCCTCGAACCATGGAGGCTAAAGCAATAAAAGTCGCCAATCGGACAACTTGGCCGGCTGTGGCATTATAAAAGCTTTGCAGTTCTCAAACTGGTTGATAGACTGATAATGATAATGTTTTACTAGTTGATCACACTTACTGTTTTGTAGTGGGTCTTCAGTTAGCCACAAAAGCACATACACGACACAACAAACACACACTATGTATGTTATCGCTCTCTTCGTGGCTCGCCTTCTATTATAGATCCCCATCTATTTAAATAAATTCATATTTTTTGGACTATTCATAGTATTTACACTGTATGACGATTTCTAATGACGATCTCATACGGTACTAATAAACCGACCTATGTATTAAACCTACGGTAAAGGTTCTCCATTTAATAATGTTTTAGTTTCATTTGAATTTCACGACTACTGTAGTCTATACTAATATATCAATGATATATTATATATATTTACCGTATGAAACTACTGTGTATGTTTCAAATAGCAATTTAAACCTATTTACATTAATTATTTTTAAACTTTACTCTACCAACAAATTATCTTGCACAAGTTACTATACTATACAATACAATATGTAGGCCTATAATATTGTATGTTCACTTTATCACTGTGTGTATTATATCTGTCTTCAGCTATGTTGTTGTCACACATGACCACTTATTCATCCATAAATACAACACATTATATGTTAACCTAAATGTTATCCATACCCACTGAAGCATGTTAAAGCATTATAACAATTATACTAGGCATAAAAACATTACCGAAATTTCTATACTAGGCTACTAGGCATGATAAAAGAGCTTACATCGGGATATTTTCACTTATAATGTTGTCAAAATTATAGATATATGGTCATAATATGTGCATTTCTCAAGCCATCATGTCATTGCATACCGTTGGAAAGAGGAGTAATTTTTTTTTCTGGCTATGCTTCTATCTTGCGCTTCCGAATAAAAAACTGTATAAACTTTCGTGGCATGTATATGTTTACAAAATATTTTGCGGGCAGTCACAATTTTTTTATCATCTACACAAGATCAATTTCTGTAACTGGATTGAAGACATGCAAGAGAAATCTGTAAAAAATTAATTTCTTGAATTATGCGGTCTGTAACCTATTATCGATTATTGGTTACAGCACCTTATTTTTGTGGAACCTGTAACAGGTCATTTTTCTTATGTTGAGCCCTGCAAAATGTATTATAATGTAACTATGTGAATACATTTATGTGGATTGTGTACAACAGAATGCGGAACATTTGGCAATATAATTTTGACAGACCACATTGTAGCCTACAGACCAGACTAGCCTGCAGTGAGCCGCCGGTTAGCTGCGATTGACATTTAATGTAAATGGTCATATCAATTTGCATATTTAATATATTTAACAATTTTTAGGTAATCAAGTACTTTATGTTCAAATAACAATTTAGGCTACTTGTCTGAACATTCATGTAAATTTATATAATCATCCTAATCATTGATCATGCATGGTATTGTGCCATTATATCATTTAATGTCTCAATACACAATTGTTAATACTGTAGTCTGTAATAATATTTATTAGTCGTGTTTGCAAATGTAATGAGTCCAGTAAACAATTTATAATATTTTGAACATATCACATCTGGAATTATGCCTATAATATGTGCCTTATCTCGTCATCCTTAGTATTAATGTTGCTAAAACTAATTATTATGACTGCTGGGCAGGTCCCGCAGCCATATATAATTGAGGGAGCCTGGGTTGAGAGGAGTGTTGCTACTTAGGGGACGGGATTGCAGCTAATGCGTTCATTGAAAGTGAAGTACAGGCGCGCATTGACCGGGTTTCTCAGTTATGGGGCGGCATGCGCGGATCTGATGTGTGGTTTAAGCAGATATCAGGTCGCACCAAATGTAGGTTGTTTGCTGCTGTTGTCATTCCTACTCTCGTGTACGGAGCGGATAAAATTAAATAACCAGTGCTAAACTGCATAATATAGTATCGGTGCAAATACACGTAACTGAGGAATAGCCATTCTTTACAAATAAATGAAAAGCGTCTGATGCACATAATACCTATATAGTGAGTTTTTAAAAATTTCTATTTTTGCACTAAACAAAGTATGTGGTTTTTGCAGTACAAGACATGGTTTTGCCCCGATACAGATGATATTCAGATATTGCATAGGTTGATGTGCTCCAATGCCAATGGGAGACCTCAAATTTTAGTGCCTAGGACAAGTATAGGTCAACTTAGCGGGCCATGGACATCTGAGTGCCTGCGGCTCACTATCCGGTTAATGATGATGAATATTATGTCAAACAACTGGCTGAATAGTCATGTCTAATCTTATAAGTTTATAACATACCATGTTGTTGTATATTGTCAGGTTGATGAGAACCAGTGTCTAACAGGTGAAGATTTGGCTCAACTTATCGGATTGTCGGTCGTTCTCGCTAAGGAAAGGTTTGTCATTACAGTCTGTATAGACACTGGTGATAGCCATGAGATCTCAGCTGCGGAAAAAGTATTGCATAGTATGGCATTAAACTGTAATTTGCTTGGGCAAGGAACTTCTGTTTTCCTTCACTACGTAGAATCACTAGTTCACTCAACTAAGTTCAGTGGCTCAATTGAGCATCTGGTGTTTAAGTAGCTTTCATATAAATTCTGCTGGCCTCTCCCCGGCCCGCTGTCTTCATGTCACGGAAGAATATCCTGCCCAGTTCAGTTCATGTGAGGGAGGGGTTGAACCCCTTCGCACAGGCCACATTGTAGGCCCATTGCTATTCCCTTGGTTACATCATTACTGCTGTTGCTGCTGCAATATAACATATCTAGTTAAGGTACAACAATGACCGGCTCCCCAGGCATATCCGTCAAATCGACACGACATGTGGGTATGCTCAGTCACGCCGTATACTTATATACTGATTTATGCCGAATCACGTCACTTAAATTACTGATGAGGGGAGGTCTAGTCATAAACCAAACCTCTTACTCCCTCAAACAGCATTAAGCCGAAGTTGCATCTTGATGACTAATGAGGCTCGCGGAGGGTAGGAATACCTCCTGGCTCCTTTGGTGAGGTGGATATGCCGCATTTTCAGATCTCTCGACCTACCAAATGTCAGTCATACATCATGGTCATGCAAGGGTAGTCGTGAGAAGGAATCAAACATACTACGATCCCTTTACAGTATAATTATAATAATTATATACATGGCTTTACTTCCAGTACATACCAATACATACCCCAGCTAAGGAATATGTATGATGAATAACAATTTTACAGGCTTGCTAAACTGAGGCCAGGGAATGTGTTCGCACCCAGTGAACACTGAAAAAACACAATTGATAATGTGTCGAACCCACAACCTATGGATTACAAATCCTACACTAAACCAACTGAGTTATCCCTGTCCCGACCCGTTCACTGTACTGTACAGTATGTTGAGATAAACAATTCAACTTTTCTGTGATAATAATCCTAATCTGACAAACTTGTAAAAATATTTTGTAATGATTTTCCAGGCTTCTCTTGACGGAAAGACACGGGAAAGCATGCCGAGACGATTCTGTCGAAGGACTCAAATTTTACCCGAATTTGTTCTTGACTAAAGCACCATCGTACTGAGGAAAGTAGACTTATTTCTGTATTTGTACAGGGAATTATTTGATGCATGGTGCACTGATGCAGTTAATATGATGACGATGTTGGAGTCAATGGTGGTTGGTGGAAGGCAATCATGAAAACATGGACTTAGTGATTGTATCATGGTTTTCGACCAGTTGACATGAAGGCCTAGTTTGACTGATTGCTTGCTGAGGGTTAGAACGGCGTTTTTGAGGGTATCAATGAATTCTGCGAACAGTACAACATCATCAGCATAGTCCAGATCAGTTAGAGGCTCGCTGGAGTCATCGAACTTTACACCGAGAGATGTGGCTGCAGTGGTTAGGTTCATGATGCGATCGGTTACCGTGTTGAAGAGATTGGCTACCAGAAGGTGAAGGGTTCAGAGAGTGTGTCTAGTGTCTGTTGAAATTGATCTTTGGAGGATGACTAGATAATTTAATAGATGGTAGGCCCTACAGTGCAGTAGTATCATGAAACATTGATTGAGAATTTGAGATCTACGGACTATGGGTGTAATCAATAGTGATATGGCCCGAGCCACAGGCAAAAATACTGAAGCATGAACAGATATCATGATGCTTTGTGGAGATGTAAAGGGATGAAATATTGCTTTTCAAGAGTAGCCTAAAGTTTTAAAATGAATTAATATAATGTTTCTTAAGTCAGATAACATAAAACTTAAATTAATATTGTCATAAAATCATATAATGACTTTGTTAAGAACAGTGCTTCCCAGAAAAAACGGAACTTGAACTCATGAATAGATTATGCATAATCCATTGCACGTACAGACATATTAGCCTAATACATCTATGTAATACATTGTAGGGGTATCTACTTCCTGTCTAAAAAGTCATCAACTGTTGAAATCGACCAATATTTGACGTAGATATGGTTGCTTTAAGAGAGCATGGGCAACATCGTTTTTTATCACATATTGTAAAACGCAGTTTGTCTACGGCGATTTCATTTTATTTTTATTTATTATTATTTAACGAGGGTACACATACGTCTGAAACCACACCAGCCTACTACCACAATAAACTGGCATCACATAAGCCGCATAAACACACCAACCTGACGCTATGACTGCACCACATCAGCAACGTAGCATGTATCAGCATTGACCATTCGTGCATGTGGGTCCTGTCGTCACAACAGCGCCACATGCACCACCCACAAAACCGACCACCCCACCAATTAACCCACCCAACTAACCAACATGAGTGCCCCACCAACTAGATACCACATAAAACCACCAGCACATCGACGTATCGCAGGATCTTTTTCATGAAGTTTAACTGTTGTGGATTAGACATTTTGAAACAAAATTACTAAACTTTACACACAACTTTTAATTATAAAGTGACGCTAGATAAAAAAAGATGCCGAAAAGATTCTGAAGTTGAACTTACGCCTTTTAATAAAAAGTTGAACGCCTTCATGAATATTGAACGTAGTTCCTGTTTCCGTGTAGGTTGCTACAGTGCTACTGTATGAATTTTCGTTTCAGAATCTATTTTCCCACCCAGGTGTTAATGGTATCATGAAAGGAATTGATAAACCAATAACATTTTTGGAATTTGATTTCCTTTAAATATTAATATCAAATTTTATGTATTTTGTGTATTTTTCCATTTTTGTCTCACATATGATATAATAAATCTAATAAACAATGTAACTCGTACAACATATTATCGTTATTTTACATTATTATTTCTAAAGGACTATTTTGTTTTAGTATTTTTATAATATTACAGTATTATTAATGACACTGTAACAATTTATTAGGGATATTACAAAAAAGAAAAGAAGAAAACGATACCTTTCGTAGTACGTACACGATATAAAATCCGACAAGTAGAAATGGCTAGCAAAATTTAGTATGGTATACAAGTAAAATCAATTACCCTAAAATTACAGTTACCAAAAATTGCACATAATTATGATCAGTGGAGAGTTGACCAAATTTAGTACGGTAATTTCTCTGTTATTTCATCTGGTTTAAATTCGAACAAAATTGTCATTACTGAAATTGCCATTCTTTTAGATAATACAATTTTTAATTTTGTTTTCATTGACATTGATCAATAATCAATTCAATGGCTGACAATTTTCAAACAACTGAATTTCAGTTACTAATAGGCGCATATTTTCTGTCCCACTCATACGATCAAGTAGGTTAAACCATCGTTCGAGAGGTGAATAATTTTTCTTTCTGATGATATGGTTTATTGTTTCGTACGATCAGGATAAAAGAAGATAACATATTGGTATAAAACTTGAATTTT
>WNLI01145180.1:0-10084 GCA_025802215.1 Wirenia argentea
AGCCTAATCAATAATGGCAGGGGTCATAGGTCAGGGATGTAATTATCACCTGTTTATGTTGAGTGAATGCACATTGCCCACACATTGATTGTGGCTGGGTTTGCAACAGACAAAGACAAAGGAATGGAATGGTATGGATGATTATGATGGAGAGGAAATCAGAGGATTTTAGTAGTAAGGCCTGGTGGCCTGTGTGTGTGGGGTTTGCTATATGGAGCCACAAAGTTTATTACCTCCCCTGATGAATTTAATGACCTGATTACTGGGGTCTGCAGTACCAATATAGTTCTCATACAATCATTATCTCACTGCCATTTTACCATATTGATGATGATGATCAGCGTTTTGTTCATTGCTGAACATGACCACACTTACCATATTTACCATGGGGCAGAATATAGCGTGTGTTATAAACTGTATCGGGCTACATCCCAATAACAGTTTATGGGTTAATAAAATCTGTACTTAGTTGGGTAATGTAGTGGTCACTTCAGATTTATGTACTGTTATGTGGGTTTTATGACTATAGGGCTGTGGATGACTAATGACTATGGACAGGTGTGCTAGTCTTATGGCATGGGGAGTAGTATGTTTGGCATCTGCACACTGTGATGTAGTGTGACTGTAGCAGTGGGGTTGGGTGGGAATGTGTGTGTGGTTTGGCGCGCATGTGGTGTGGCGGTGTATGTGTGGATCGGGTGTGATCTCAGGTGCCATTACTTTTTTTACATTTCTTGTTAGTCTAAGGGGTATCCCGGAATCGCTATAAGGGGCATGTTGGCGCCACTATTTTTTTTAATTTGATAGATGCTGGTAAGCCGTAAGGGGCATTTCCATCCCATGAATCAGAATCTACATTCAGAATTCAGATATATCGAACCGTTCCAAAGTTATTCAAGAAATACGGTATAAGGGGCATGTTGGCGCCAAAAAAATTTTCTTAATTTTTTAGATGTCTGTAAGGGGTACTTCTGTCCCAGGAGTCAGAATCTGCATTCATAATTGAGATATCTCCGGCGGTTCAAAAGTTATCCAAGAAATACGCTATTAGGGGCATGTTGGCGCCAAATTTGAAATTTTTCTTTGAGCTAAACGCTCCTGCGGTGGTGCCGTAGACGTGTGTAAATTTTTTTTGTCTGTCGGTCCAGCGGTTTCGGTGTCCATGCGAGACAACCCACATACCCGCCCGCATACATAGAATTTTATATGTATAGATAACCTATAATGTTGCACCTAAAAAATGCGTTAATATACGATATGAAAAATGTTATTGAAAACCACAACGTTACAATAGTGGGTTCACTAACCCGACTATTTCGTGTTCCATGAATACAAAAGTAATTCTCGTAATTCTCAAGGATGTGACGATTAAACTGTATTAATTCGTGGTATTCTTAAATATTTGTCCAAATACTCGACACTAATCGAGCGGTTTATACTCGAAATAAACCACATACAATACTGTACACATAGACATGTATAAAATAAACCTAATAAAGAATAATAATATGATTATATATATGCATGTACTTGAAATTGTTTAATTGTATACTCAGGGCAGAAACTTTGAAGTCGTGAAAGAAGAGTTTATTATATCTATCATGGACCTTTGCAATATTAATTCGAAAACTTACACAAATATTATGATGACATACATTTGGATTCTCTCTTGGTAACCTAGTGAAATAGAATACATTAGGGCGGGGGTTAAACTGAGTACATGTTCGTCACTTGTGTAAACTTTGGGCCGAATTGGTTATCATAATATGGTATATCATTTGTGTGGATAATATGTTACACTATACTTCAACATGGGAATCGTGACAGATGATGACAAGTCAAAGGACATCGAGTGAAACTGACTAACGGCCCTAACCAGTCAAACTGTCTCAAACACCACATAGTTTTGGAACACGGGACATAGACAGGAAACAAATATAGAAATAGGGACACGGAGATACTATAATATACTGTAGACTGTGAGCCTGCGTGATACTCCGAAAGTGGATGGTGAGGAAATCGTATAGTAGCGTATATATTATATAGTACACCCACAGAAAACTATCGGACAGGAGCGTCTTCCATACATGATTCAAAAACAGTGGGAATGAGCAAGCAAATTAAAGTTCACTGTCATAACAGATACTACACTACCTACAGTATATGCTTATCGCATATATATAGCTATACCGAGTACAGCGTTAATTCTCGCTGGGGGTGTAACATATTTCTAAATGTGATACGGTGACAATAATATAATACTAGTACAGTAACTTCAGTATAATGTATCGCTCAAAACCCGCAAATCACCCAATCCATATACTCATCAAGCACATCGTCTACTGAGAGTAAGAAGATCGTAAGTGTCAATAAAAAGGCATGCCCTTCTGAGTTCTGACTCATAAAGAAGACATTTCCGTCAATGAAGAAGGGTTGAATACAACAACCTCATATATGATATACTGTGTATAGTAATATACATTATTATGGTATACTATGTCAATATGACGCAATCAAGTTTACATACCTGCATGTAGTCATGTCGAGAGCTCCTACATATATACACTCCCCTCCCTGATGACAGTAATATCGCTTAGGATTATCCGCCGGACAAGGAACAATGTACGGCCACCGACTCTTTTTAGCTTTTTTCGCATCGTTATCATAATATGACAAGAACCATTTCTTACGCAACCGCCGTGTCTTTCTCAATCGTTTGAATTTCCGCCGTGCTCTCCGTTTATTATATAACATAATTAACATTGAGTGCTTCTTTTTGTGCCTCTTTTTGTTTTGAACGTCTGTTTTCTCGCTATTTTTATTGTTAGTTTTTAATATCACACCTGCTTTGACCTTATTCATGTTTCTATTTCGAGTTCTAATCAAGATACTAAGTTGGCTCTGTGACGTAGGATATGTGGCCGTTGTCTTGACTCGTTTTTTATACTGTCTTCTTTTCTCCCGGAGTATAGCGCGGACTCGTGACCAATTCGTAGTCCTGTGAGTTGCTTTTCGTTTTTTGTGCCGTATTTTATAATTCGTACGCGCACCATGAAACGTCCTTTTATGTTTATTGTGACGTATTGTCATAGGGGCATCCTGTACCATCCCTGAACGTTCATTGTGATGTATTATACTAGGCGTATCCTGAACCAGCCTCGGACGTTCTGTGTTGTGTCGTACTGCCATAGGCGCATCCTGGAGCATCCCTGAATGTTCCGTGTGTCGTTCGGCAGTACGCGGCTTGTGAACGGTTTTTCCTCGTTGAGCAGTAGCAACGGTTTGCATCTCTGCCAGTAGGCGCTTGTAATGTCTACCGCGTACCCGCTCGAGCACCGGGATCCGGCGCTGTTGGCGGCCATCGCGCGAGGTTATGTTCGTCAATTTTACGCCGATTTTACGGATGTCGCGATGTTTGGGGAAACGGTTGAGCGACGGGAGAGCAGAGCAGATGACACATAGACACATGGCAGTGAGGATCGTGAGGGAATTAGCGTACGACGTTCGCATATTGTGGCGACGAGACACGTGACCATTGTGTCAGCGAGGATTGACCGGCTGACCACATTGAAGAATCATGGCACGTTGTAAGGGGAGTCATGTGCGCTTTCGACTCTGAAAGATATAACGACGTATATGGTATAATATGCTAAAGCAGCGCATATGGTGCCAAACACCCGTGTGCTATCTCGAGTCTGAAACGTTATACAGCAACATATTATGCCCAAATGATTGTGTGACATCAAGACTCCCGTTAACTCATGACAACGTTTTTCACGTTTTCCGGATGGACTGTATACACGGTAACAACGACGGTGGCTCTGAAATCGAATATCACATATTATGATAGCAGCAATATAAAACAGGGACGTGTAGGTCTACAGAAGATTTCAAATGGCACACACGTGAAACAGAAGAAGGCTGTATCTGATGCGATGGTCTCGAAGCTGCGGTACCTTTGCGGCGTCGCGTCCCACAGAGAGCCATATACGCACCCCGTAGGTATTTATCGAATTGACAACTCAGGATTTACACTGTACTAATCTACATGAAGTACAGTATACAGATGAAACTCTGGAATAGAAAGAGGAATCATACAGTGAACTATTGTTTTCCCCTAGGAATGACAAAACACGTTGCAGCCTGCAGGTCACTAACAGCGTCTCTCAAACGTAACGTAGAACTTTTGTAATGTTCAGTCTCAATAATAAACATTATTATAGACTTATTATACGACCTACTCGTAACGAAATTCTGGACCTACCGGCGGGCAACATGTACATGGGAATATTGTAATCCAAAATCCGTTATTATTGCGAATATTTACTCGGTTTAACAAAGTTGTCTCTATATTGTGTACCAAGTCGTGGCGAACAATGTGTCTCAAGTCGATAATGTTGATTTTACTTTTTCATAAAATTCCTAGAACTGTATGTCTTGGGTTACGAAAATATAAAAATAGATATAATTTAAAATAAACTATGTATTTTACTTTCTTTAGCTAGGATCCATGTAAAATATTATGATTATAATTATGCTATACCAATAGATCTATATTATAATTCGAATAATAACTTCAACATATAGTTAGCACAAAAGAATAGTAAAATTTACGTAGAATATATTATAATTTTATTATAAATTATAAAACGTATCTTAGCATTATGCTTACGGTATATACTTACATCTTAACGCCTAACATGTATTTTCAATATAATAAATATTTATACGGCCCAAATCAGGCTAAGTCGAATAGAGATTTTCATCTTTCACCGAACTGCTAAATCATACTGTATCTATGATACAACTTATATTATTCTCTGCACCAACACAGGCGATATACGTCTATAACACGTCTATAACATCGAATACCAATCGGTGATTTTCGTTACGAGTTTGCAATATTCGATTAAGATACAGTATATCTATAAATCGCTAGTGTAGATTTATATCACTAATCAGAACTAGTAGATCAATGATATACACAGAGCGTCTCTGTAAAAAGTATTCCCTGAGTTCCCTCGAAACATAGGGACATCATTTGCAAAACGAAATTAATGTATCGTGCTTGCACTTTCGTAAGGTATTTGAAAAAAAAAAGAGATTGCATAGTAGCGGGTAGGCGATACATTTCTCATGGTCATCGTGTATATGTACACTTGTACAGTATGTATGGCGGCATATACAGTCTAAAGTTTTGGGATGGCACAGCGAACGATTCCCGTGCAGGACTGTAGATACTCACGGAATACGCCAAGGAGACACATTATCGTCTACAATGTTCATACTGCTCATTAATGATATGCATCGAAATTGAATTGACGGTATGCGCATAGTTATGGATTATGGGAAAGTGATAGGGACTCACTTGTACGCAGATGATACGGTTATATTATGTTCGTATATAGAAGCAGGATCAGTATAATGTATATGTATACAGAGTACTTCTTTGTCAATTAATGGATACTGGAGGTTATACAAAACTAAAATCATGGTATAATAATATATAATAATTGTCAACTGGACATTCTTAATTAAACGAATTTAGATTATTTTTTTGGTTTAACTCTCAGTCACCGGGGTGTTGAGGCTTTTAAAACTACCTGTCTCGGCAAGCTATGAAGACAAGATTCAGTTTAACAAGCCATTTGAATAACTTCAAATGTATAGGGGAACTATGCACAAAACTTTGGTAAGTGGCTTCGATTTCAACTCTAAACCTCTTATATAATTCTATTTATGTGAGAATAACGCTAGATTTACTCTAGCGTTATTCTTCAGAGTATATCTTGTCTCATCGTGTCTCATTTAAAATATGATAACGGTACGTTTTCCTTAATTATCGTGAATACTGAATATGGCCATATTATAAATAATTGGGTATACTTTTTTAGAGTTGCTCCATCTCCTCGTGACTATCGTGTCGGCCTTTTTGATACTGTCATTATACAAATCCAATTTCGCTCGTGTACGTGTGGGTATATATACATACAAATGTACCAATACGTTGTAGATACATACATCACAATCCCCGTAGTTGTATAGACGTCGACCAATTAAAACCTTGAAATATTTGGTGAGATAGTGCTTGATAGCGGCTGATACCCATACTATTAACTATTGAATAAGTTTCAATGGCAAAAAAACTAATGAATTGTGAGAAGTTCAAATAAACTTGATAAAGCAATCTACATAACAAATTTGGCGCATGCGCACACGACAACTGTGTAACTTTTGCTCTAGTGTCCTTCATTGTGTACGGAATAATGCGGTACTCGTACTTTTACACGAGTAATTCTATTAATAAATTATTATTGGGGCGCGAATTATGTTTTCCGAATCTGATCCGAACGTCGAATTGTGAAACGAAACGAAACCTATCTCTTGGTTTGTGTTCATGGCATTAACAAACGTGTCTCTTCGATGGTCTTGTAATAGTGCTCTAGATAATCGTATTTGTCGTGATATATACGGCTCCTCAATCGACGTCGTGGATGGATTCGACATTGCGCTGTCAACGCTGTCGACGTCAACTAAAAAAACTATGCTACCGTACCTACTTCGTATCCATGGCAGCAACACAATGTTATCACAAATTCTTTGATTCGGCGGCCACATAATCGGCAACTAGCAAAAAAGGGAGATAATTAATCAAATCTCCGCTCATGGCTTTTATCGACGATCTTTGGGAAATCCTAAAGGTGTACGGAGTTCTTGACGAACTTTCCCAGCTGGTACAAACGGTCTATATACTCTGACACACGAAGTTCTGCTTAATGTCGTTTGTCTGAATTTGACATGTATTTGGTGTGAAAAAAGTTGTGTTCTGGCCCCATATATCTTTAATGTAACTGCATCATCGACCACCTTAGTGCGCCGTGTTCTCTCCAGCAGCTGCAACTCTGTCAATATATATTGAACAACTACAACAACCGATCTCGATTACCGGTACGTCGAAGACATCGCAATCTTGTTGGCCTAAACAGACGCTCTCAAACAATCACTTCACATAGTACTTCGGAAAGAAACTTGACTCATGGACATAACCATCAGATGGACCAAAACAAAGCTAATCGTAATCCCAGACAAGATACTCTCCCACCTCTCACTATATTATGACGCATGGCGGCTGATGACGATGGCAATAGTTCTGGCCACATTATGTATGCGCGCAGTCGCGCACGCTTGTTTTAAACATATTTTATTTTCATATACAGCTGAGGTTAAAACCCGCGCACTCTTAACATCGATACAGAGCAGATGGCGTCACCTATGTGTACATAATAGATTTTAAGTATTAATACGATTTTTTGCGTGAATGTTAATGAGTGCTAAAATCAACTATTCATAATGTGTTCAGGAGGTCCGCAGTAAACAACGTCTATACAACTACAACTACAGAAATTGCACGTATGATAGCATGCTATTACCATAATTCGTAAGTATCATTGCTAAGACCTAAGTTGTAATTATCCTCAAAAGTAATCAATTAATGAAATAGTTATTGATTAAAATACTCTTTTTGAATATTAATCGCAAGTAATTACACCTATACACCGATACCAATCAGTTTAGAGTCTAGACTCACTAAAGTTACTAAACTGTGAAATTATTGACCTATTTCACGTGTGATAAAATTTGTCTATCATATATTTAACGACCAAATATGCGGTAGTCACTCAATAAACATGTCAAACTACAGACACTGTAAATTACGAGAAATCTCCATTACATGACTTTTAATAATATTTTTTGCAAGTATTTCTATAATTAAACTATTTTTTTTAAGAAGAGAATGATAATATTCCTTCTCCATGTTCATTAAAAATTAAAAATTAAAATAATAAGTTATTTAGTACAGTATGGTTTACCCACTTATTATAACACCGTTGGAATTTGGTACGACCTTGACATTTGGCAACTAAAAAAATCACCGAATTTTTTTTCTTAAATACAGATTCTCCAATCTAAAATTTGCATTGTGGTTTTTGAAATTTCGTATTACCCTATTATAAATACTCTCGCATAGGATACAGTATACGTTTTTTTTTAGTTTAAACTTATATTGTAAGTTATAGTTTTATACGGTATTTGCTTATGCAGTCCGACATACTTCTGCGGGACATTATGCTCTTATTTGGATCTGAAAGCGATATTTTTGTTATAAAATACTATAGTAATATTATTGTCGAAGAATATTGTCGAATGATTATATAACGTATAGTTACATGCAGAATTGTATGTAGGTTTAGTATACCATTGAAATAATTTATTGTAATTGTTATTGTACATGGAATATTGTATTTTACGCAGTCCTTTTACGGAAACTATAGTATTTCTAAAGTTACGAGGGCTATATTGAACTTATAAACTCGAGTACGGTACCTAATTTACTCTATTGTACCTACTTAACTTCTAGTTCGTAATATAAGGTATTATACCAGTATACATTTCACAATGACAAGACTTCGTATACATGAAAATAACTGTTTCTGGCGGTGGCGCAGTATAGGATAAGCGGTGGAGTTCTTTACCGGGAGTCGTGTGTTCGAATCCGCATCGTAACGTAACGTAAATCTTCGTTGCCTTGCCCGGTCAGTAAATCCAATAAGTAACTATCGATGGACCATCAACCACATAATGGGTTGCAGACCTCTGAGTGCATGTGTAAATATGTATATTGTAATTGACCACGACTTCTATTAGAAGTCAGGCATGTACAGTGTACACATACAATGTACTTTCAAATTCAATGTGAGCCTGTGAGGAACACATTTTGTCTATATTTTTACAATATCATCGAAAGGCATCGATTGGGTAGTTATTTTACGAATATGATAATATACGAATATTTATAATAAGAAATACAAACTGTAATGATGACGAGAATCAGATACTCCAACGACAGTTACAGTACATCCGAACGAGCTAGAAATCGTGACAGCTCTCTAGCAAATGCCCCCAATTACGTCCACGCGTGTATTATGTAGTACGAAATAATCCCGATAGTCCGCCGGGTTTGAACCAAAAGGATGTCGAATAAAGAAGAAATTCCGCTCGTGAAAACCGGCGACGTTTGCTGTTAAAAGACACTTGAAATCTGTTTATCGTTCGTGGATTACAAATCAGCACGGGTAAAGTGGCAAAGTGGAATCAATGAGATTCTATAATAAGGAGGTATTGATGTAGTCTATGTACATGTACACGGAACGTAAATGGAATGGATTAACCAGTGATTCACACACAAGTAATGCTGTCCACGTTTATACTTGTACCATGTAGCCTACTATCTTCTACTTTGAAGCGTCGTTCAATATTTATACAAAAAAATAAATTAAAATATTGTGAAATTCAACTACTTCAACTCTTCAAGTATCCCACAAATTGATGAAATTCCACGAACATATTACAGAATGCTGGGCTACACGTACGTACATGATATAGGTGTAGAATGTACACTGTAAGAATTCCATACGTGTAAAGTGTTAATGCAATAACGCGTTATGGCGGGCCGATCTGACTACATGTAAGTGTTAATGATTAACGTGTAATGTGTTGATATAATAACACTGTGTTACATTATTAACTGTTAACATTATTAACGCCTGACATGTTTCAGAGTTATCGCAATAATACGTACACGTAATGTGTTAATACAATAAATTATTAATACCAACCTTGTATACGTGTAAAGCGTTATAGGCTATTATGTGACTGTCATCGCGCAACGTGTACATTAAATTAAAACGAAGATTCTTTATTTATTTCCGATTACTAGGTAGAGAGGTTTACGCGATATCAATCCACGTGCGATGTCAGGTGTTAGGGGTTGGCGTGATTGATAGAGCTCATTTAGCTCTACAATCGCCTAATACAAACTTAAGCGAAAGGATGCGTACTTTAATAATTAAAATTCAAAACGTAAATAAGAATGTAATTTGGTTGTCTCCCTTTGTTACCAATATTCAATTATTACGGTGATATGTATTGAGATGAATATACATGAACGTACACATATGTATATGCAATTACTGTATGAACGTAGGCTATATGAACGTATGATGTTGGATTTGTAATCCTAAGG
>WNLI01145191.1:0-10082 GCA_025802215.1 Wirenia argentea
TGGGACCACGTGTTTTTGCATTTTTCATTGAAGTGCATAACCGTGGTTCCAAGCACCGAGTCTAGCTACGGTGCACACGGTTTGTGTAAGCTACCAAATTAATAACAAATAATAGTGCTGAAATTTTTAGATTATTATTATTTTTTTTTTTTTTCCTAGCACGAATTATTTTTGTTTGCCACTGTTGCGTCCCCTTAAATTAGTCGGCTGGGTGCGTTAGACGCACCAGATCTGATTGACAGCTAACGCCCCTGTGCGGAGAAACCAAAGATTTGGCGTAAAACCTAAAACTTTTCAGTTTGTCAACTTTTTTCAATTTTTTTGTGGCTGTCAGCGTTGACAAAGTAGAGGTAAGTCAAGATCGGGTGTAGAGAGTAAGGCGGTTTCTCGGTGGACAATAATTACACACAGCTTCATTACGACCGTCTGGTTTTGCTACATTCATTCTTGCTAGATTCTGCAAACCCTGGGGCCGTGACAGTTGCGTGGAGTTATTGGTCACAGTGAATAATTATTAATACTGTACATAGTTCTTTTTTTTTGTTCTGTTTAATCTAAATTAAAATTCTTAAACTAAACTTTTAATTAAATTTTTATACTAATATTATTAATATAGTTTAAAGTTAGCTTTATTTAGCTTATAGCCATAGCTTACATCCCATGACTATTGTCTAGTGAATAACTGTATCAAGCGATATTACTTAAGTCTAATACTGTTTTTACTTATCTGACTCACAAATCCGTTTGATTGACCCCGGGACCGGAATGGGTACCCAAGGCGGCGAACAGCCGCCTGGGGATGGTCAGAATATTGATACAACCAAGGAAAGCCAATCGTCTGATGGATACTCATCTGACTCCTCGGTGTATGGAGCCCGGGGTGGCGAACACTCTCAAGATATGTCTCAAAAGAGACCAAGAGAGCAAACAAATAGTGACAAATCCCCTGACCATAAACTTCCAAAGACTGATCCTACTGTTATAGTAAGATTTACTCTACTAAATTCAAATGACAAATTTTCAAAGTGGCACCCTACTCGCCAAGCAGATACAATCCACGGAATAGTAAAATCTCATGTTCATAAGATTGTGAAGCATCCGTCTGGTGATATGTTGATCTTCTGCCGTGATATGACCCAAGCTAGTAAACTGCTTAAGTGCACAGCCGTGGGTACTGTACCCATTAAGTGCAGCATATTCACCCCAGAAGATCGAAATGTCACCAGGGTTGTAATCACAGGTCTGGTAACCTCGATCACTGATGAGGACATCAAAGACCATCTTCAAAAGAATTTCCCGACATTTGTTAAGCATCATCGATTCAATAAACAAGGAAATGCTACAGAAACAATTATGCTTACTTTCTCAGGTGACTCTGCCCCCCCAAAAGTATTCTTCGGGTACCAAAACTTTCCAACTAAAACATATATCAACAGGGCTCCTAGATGTTTTCTATGTCAACGATTTGGTCACGTGTTATCCAACTGCAGTGGCCAGAGAGCTTGCCCTAACTGTGGCGAAGACCATGAGTACTCAGATTGTAACGCCCTGACTCGAAAATGTGTGAACTGCGGAGGTGCTCACAGCTCTGCATACGGACAATGTCAAATGCGCCTTCGTGCAAATGAAATCCAGCAACTAAAGGTAAGCGAGAAAATTTCCTATGCAGAAGCCACAAGAAAACACAATAAGGAGAATGAAAAAAACCCAAGATATTATCTACCATCTATTCCTGCTAATGAGCCATCTGATCTAAGTATTCAGGAAGATACTCTATCCCACATTGAAAACTCTGATGTGGAATCGAGTACTGTCCGCAATAAAGTTAAACCAAAATACCAGAGCAATAAATTCCAATCAAGAAGAAATCTTAGCAGTAATGAACGTATCAGTGACATCCATCAACAGCGCACCTTTGTTCAGCCTCCATTAAAAATGCAAAACCAAGCAGGCCCACCTCCTACTAATCAACTATCAATCAATAAAGATCTGATTCTCTTCCTTATCGCTACAATTAGGATCTTACAAACAACAAGCCCAGCAGACTTAAACTCATCCATACTTACAATACTTGAAATAGCCCAATCAAAACTGAACATTAACAATATAACCACTGAGGAGGTCTACAAAATTATAGGAAATCATGGATAAACACACTAAATTATGGAGGGCTTATTTCTTGCTTTATCTATTTTTAATTAATACAAAAATGAATAACCAAAACTTATCTTTCTTACAATGGAACAGTCGTTCTGTAGGGAGTAATTTGGGCGAATTCAAAATTTATCTAAATAAATCACCAAATAAACCTTCCATAATAATGCTTCAAGAGACCTGGTTAAATGAAACAAAACAATTTGATATTCCTGGGTACACTGTATATAGGAAGGATCGGCCAAATGGCGTAAGAGGTGGTGTCGCCACACTGGTTCGGGATAATATTTCAAGCTATGAATTAAATGATACTATAATGGACGAGATTAATGATACTTCAAAAATCGGAATAAATGCTGTGACTATAACATTACCCGTAGATAACTATAAAATCGTAATTTTTAATGTATATAACGCCGATGAGGTTCTTTCTACATATAAAGATAGGATAATAACCCTCCTTAACAAATATCAGAGCCCAAAGGTAGTGGCGGGCGACTTCAATAGCTACCACTACCTATGGGGCTCCGACACTATTTGTAGCAATGGTAGAGTCATAATCAAAATTTTAGATTCCACTGACCTAATAGTGAAAAATGATGGCACTGGCACAAGGTTAAACCCAACTACTATGAAATTAACACAGCTAGATCTGACTCTAGTGAGCCCTGAACTAGCAAATATCACCCACTGGTCTGTGGACTTAAATAACCTACTTGGTAGTGACCACTTTGTTGTGAGATTTGATATAATTAAAGGAATACAACAGCACCACCATGCGGCGAATATAACCAACAAGTGGAATCTAAAACTGGCAAATTGGACAAAATATGAGGAATACCTAAACACTGTTAACTTAGAAAATATATATAATCAAGATATAAACATTTATAATGATAATATAAGTAACATAATCCGTGATGCTGCTAACTATAGCATTCCTATGCAAAAACCACCGAAACCAGGAAAACTCACAGTGCCATGGTGGAATCCTAGATGTACCGAAGCGTGCAAAAAAGTAAAGAAGGCAAGAAATAGGTCTTTCAGAAATCCAATAATAGAAAATATTACTGCATATAGAGAAGCTAGAAATGAAAAAGTGGAGGTTCTACGTGATTCAAAAACAAATTACTGGAAACAATATTGTTCGAAACTGAATAGATTTAGTCCAATAAGTAATGTCTGGAAACAGATAAAAAACATGCGAGACTCAAATAGGCATAAAAAAATTCCCACCCTTATGCAACATGGAAATCCCATCTCGAACGATCTTGACAAGGCTAATGTTTTTGCTCACACGTTTGTTTCGAATAGTTCGGATACAAATTTTGACCCTGATTTTTTAATTCGTAAAACAAATATAGAACAAAATATACATGAATTTGACTTAGAATCTAATACCTCTGCCATAAATCAACCGTTTAGCTTATTAGAACTTAAGGGGGCCATTAAGTGTACAGATTCAGCACCAGGCTTAGATGGTATTTCCTACACATTGCTGAAACATTTGCCTGATCGTTTCTTAAACATAATTTTAGATATTTTTAACATGTCTTTTAGAACAGGCAAATTACCCTGTATATGGAAAGTAGCCATAGTCGTCCCGATTCCAAAACCTCACAAACCACCCCAGGATCCAGCATCTTATAGACCAGTCTCACTCACCATCCACATGGGGAAAACATTAGAAACCATGTGTAATAACAGACTGATGTGGTATTTAGATACTAATAATATATTATCAATACATCAAAGTGGATTTAGAAAAAACCGATGCACAATAGATCAGATAGTACGTCTTCAAAACGAAATCGCTTCAAATGTCAAACACCTCACAGGCACAGTTCTATTGGACATAGAAAAAGCATTTGATTTGGTTTGGAGGCATGGTATACTAATTAAATTGCACAAAGTAGGTGTTCATGGCCTAATGCTGGGCTGGATAAAAAATTTCCTCTATAACCGAAATATTCAAGTAAAAATAAACGATACTTTCTCACTGCGATATCCTATCAATAATGGCACCCCTCAAGGAAGCGTTATTTCACCAACTCTTTTTGCAATCATGATCAATGACCTTCCAGATGTTATCCAGAACTGTCATGTCTCCATGTATGCCGACGATGTTGCAATTTATAAGTCAAGCTCGAACCTAAACTATCTGAAATCTATATTACAAACTAATCTTAATAAAATATGTCAATGGGGAAAAGCCTGGGGCTTCAAATTTTCTGCAGCAAAAACACAGTTCTTAATTTTTAATAAACATAAACAAATTGTTCCAGGTAATTTAAATCTAGGCGGCCATATTATCACACCAGTCACCGAAGCCAAGTTTCTTGGTGTCATCTTCGATAGTTCGTTCACATGGAAGCCACATATTGACAACATCATCTCCAGATGCCAACAAATTATCAATCTAATGAGGTCCATGAGTGGCTGTAACTGGGGAGCCGACAAATCTATACTATTATTAATGTACAGGAGCCTAATTTTATCTAGAATAACATACGGTCAGGAAGCGTACTCATCAGCTAGCTCAAACGTACTCGCCACACTCGATTCACTTCAGGGCCAGGCATTGCGTATCGCTACAGGAACCTTACACTCAACAGCATTACATACATTACAAGTCATCTGTAATGAACAACCTCTCAGTATAAGACGTGAAATTGCCATAACTAAATTTGGACTAAAGCTTAAAGTCGGACATAATAACTCTGCATCAAACATAATCCCTCTAACCTGGCACAGCGCATATTACTTTATACAACCTACAACACGTCCATTACCCTTTAATGTTCATCTTGATAGAACATTAAAATCCATTAATTATATTGAAAGAGAAATGCAATCAAAAAAGCCGGTAGGATTTCCACCATGGCTGCTGATTGAGCCGAGGGTATCATCAGAGATATTAGACGCGATCTGTAATCAAAACACTCCTAGAAATGACTTGGACAGTAAACTAAACATAGCAAATAATGTTATAGGCACAAAAACCCTATTCCACCTAGCAATTTATACAGATGGTGCCTATGCAAAAACTTCCAACAGAGCATCTGCCGCATTCTTTATCCCAGAAATTAAAATCGCTAAGGGCTACCGTCTAAGTGATCACAGTGGAATAAACACCGCAGAATTGATGGCTATTCTGATGGCACTCAAATTTATAGAAGACACCCGCTTTTTAAGAATATTAATCCTGACTGATTCATTACACTCAATAAACCAAATAAAAAAATATGGTTACACCATGGATAACATAGTAAATGAGATTAAAACCATAGTGCATAGATTACACCTAGAGGGTAAAGATGTGATTTTTGAGTGGATACCAGCGCATGTCGGTTTGGACCACCATGACACAGCAGATGAACTAGCCAAATCAGCTCTAAACAGACACACGATTGACGTAAATACAACTCTCACAGAACACCAGATATACAAAATACATACTAATCAATTTCTTAATAAATGGCAAGTTATGTGGGACAATTCAACAAAAGGTAGATTTACATATAATTTAATATTGAAGGTATGTGACTCTAAGAATATTGCTAAAACAATAACTAAGCACAGAGACGTAGATGTTAAAATTAATCGATTAATTAGTAATCATACCAAACTTAACGAGCATCTTTTCCGGATGAACTTAGTAGAAAGTGCAGACTGTGAACATTGCCACCAGCCCGAAACGGTGACTCACTATCTATTAGATTGCGAACGTTACAACAATGAACGTAGAACATTATTTACTGACATGGGAAATAATAATCCATCTCTGTACGATATCCTAAATATATCGGAAAGCGATAAAAGACCACTAATTAAGTATATCATAACAACACATAGAGACCTTTAATGCCAATGCTTAATTGTTAGAAATAAATTTATGAACGTCATGTAATGATAACTCTAGATTAATCAAACACAGGTGTATATATCACATTTAGTAAGAATCCTTATCGGTGACCTGTGGACTTACTTGCTGCAGTGATCCAGTGAACGCTTCTCCTCGCCATGCGCCTCAGCCATTGCTTTGATCTTGGCTGTCTAGGATCCTGCTGGGAACTGGCTACACACGATTGATGAAGGTCGCGGTGCTTGTGGCCTAATTTGTTATACCATTACTTTCACGACGGACAAATTTCTTCTTTTTTTTTAAATATTATTTTTGATGAAAACCAGCATTTTCCAACACACCTACACTCTGTGAACCGCACCAAAATTTGCATGTGTGGGATCAATATAATTATTTTGTAAAGCGTCATTCACATCGCATACTTCATTCAATGCTTTGTTAATAATTATCGCCATTGCCAATGTTATACTTATAATTGCTAACTAATACTGTAAAAGTGGAAATTTTCACCTCTCTAATCATTTACACTGATTCAAAATTTACATAAATTTACATAATGAATGTTATACATTCTACTATCCAAATCAGTAAAACTAATTTCCGAAAAGGAAAATATAGACAAAATTAATACCGGTGAAAACAACCACTTATATAGTATTGCATGTGTGTTAAGTAAATAATAATGTTTCAAATGTGTACTGTATTTATAAAGTAGGAAATATGTGTAGAATGACGTGCATTTAGCGTCCGTCCTACGGGGAGGGGACGGAACTTAAATGCAGTAACTGGCTAATATCCTTTTGCGGGAAGTGGGTTCCTGAGTATAGTAGGTGTGCTATGGATGGATATATATAACAGTTTATATCATAGTATTAAAATTACAGAACTTTACAAATGATCAAATTAAGATATAGATCAGTAATGCCCTGTCGTGGAAGGAAGTGGTGTAAGGAAAGTGGCTGGCAGGTTCACTGACATCAGTCGTTTGTGGCGTGTCTCCAGCGTGATTGTGGAGAGTAGGGACATGCAGTCATTGAGCGGCGAGTGGGGAGGGGATAGTTCTGGCCTGGATGCGGTGGGGAGGGTGTCCACTGATTGCTGAGACAGATCAGACTACAAACTTGTATTAAAATAAATCTCGCAAGAAACGAACATATTAAAATACTGAAGAAGAAAAAAAAAATACAACATTGTATTTCATGCTAATAAACATAGATACAAATGACTTTATCATACTTCTATAAAAATTCAAATCATAAATGAAAATTTCTGATTAATACAGAAAACAAATTTGCCTAATATATCTTAGTTCGTTGATTGGAATAATATTCTCTACAACATTCTTTCTGTTTATTCACTAACTCAATAAACACTATTTAACCAAAACACTAGGCATATATTAAAACAATCTCAAATATAAACATGTTAAAATTGGAAAATGTCTTTTGCCCAAACGTTTTATCAAAAAATCGTAGAGAAGTGGCGTAAATTAGCAAAGCTAGGTACACGCCACATTAAAAATTCAACAAACAACATTTCATTTACACCTGATGAAGCATATTTTTCATATGCGAAAGCTTGTGTTATAATAAACCAGTTAGTCTTCTAAAATAGTGTTAAACTTGTTTTTTTCACTATAGCCGTGTTTGGTAGTCACTGAACCAGAGCCCTTCCAGTTCCCGATATTATTTGCGCAACAGCCGCACTCGTGGTCGTTTCGAGATCATGTCGGGAGATAAGCCGGAGAAATTGCTGGTAACGTTATAACCAATGGGGATAGTCTAAAAGTGTATCGTGTTCTAGGCGTCATATATAAATTACTATGGGGCTTATAAACAAATTGAAAACTGCACGTGATAGATAGAGAGTCACCATTTATGATGAGTGTCCTCTTTTAAACGTGGCGTGTCTGGTACTTGAACTACAAGTCTATACATAATGACCATTTTGCCTCATCACCACTCGTAAACATCCCGGGGAGAGATATACCGAATCGAGATGGCAGCGATTAGCTGCCCTTATCTGATGACCGTTATGGCTCTTACCCGTGGCGAGTGACGTGGTGTGACGTCATTAAGTGCCTACTGGTATCGGTTGCTAACACAAAGGACCTATCATGTTTATCCACCACTGAACGAGGCATATTCAACTACGATTTTTTGATTGATTTGTTATAGTTACAGTATTTTGTTTAATAATTTTGCGCGCGACAGTTAGGCCTATAATGCGTGTGTTTGATTGTCTGAAAATAATATTATTAATGTAGGCCTATGGACATAATAGACATAGGCTATATTGAGAATTAAGGTATACGTGCTATAGCAAGCTATGTAGGCTACACTGTCAGCAGACAATCGTTGCATCCACATTAGCCATGTTAGTATGCTCTAGGCTAGTATAATAGTAGCCTATCATGCATGCATGTTCTCAGCTGCTGCCTGCTGCCCATAAAATACCACATAAATTTCCCAAGTTGCTATGTGCAGCGCCATGCAGCTGTGGGACAGCTGGAGTTTGGCGCCGATTTGGCGCCGCGGACGCTGGGCAGTAGTACGTGAACATGTCGTCTGCTTGGGACGGCAGTCTCAAATAATTATTGTAGACCTATATTGTATAGGAGTTGAGAGTTGAATTATTTTTTTTTCTCTATAAAATGGCTTCAAGTTCACACGTACGATGGTGTGCTGCAATAAATTGTACCAATAATAAATCGAGAAACCCAGATCTTAGCTTCTTTACCTTTCCAGCGGACGATGAAAGGTAAGCATACTATTTAATTGTATGCAGGCATATTATAGGCTAGGCCTATCAATAACATATAGCCATAATATTATATATATTAAAATATATCCTATTTACGTATACTTGACTACATGCATTGTAATGAATAGGCTACTTCCTATACTTCGGTATGGTGAATTAGGCCTACGTAGCCTACTGATGTTCATCGATGTCATCTCCCTCAAAATGCATGGTACATAGTAGACTTTAGTGGTGCTGATTGATATCCTCTGAGTGAGCAATCCCGCATATAGCACCATGCGATATTAATTTAGGCCCTATAGCCTACGACGGCCCTACGTAGACTACTGCATTTAACTGTCCCTTTGCGTTAGCTTACTCCTCACCATATGCGTCTATATGTAGGCTAATAACCATTAACATTAATTACCATTGAACCTCTGCAGGTGTCGAACATGGGTCCAATACTGCAGAAGACAGGACCTCATCGGCAAGCCAGCGGAATCCTTCAACAAATCCACCGTACCCTGCGAGCATCACTTTGAGGCGACTCAACTGACGAGACCGGAATTGAAGGGCACCACGAACAGGAAGAGACTGATCAAAAGTGCTCTACCCACCATCTTCAATGAACTGTCTAATCCACCACCACCAATAACGCCGACTAGACCACCTCCCAAGAAACGAAAGCTGACGCCAAAGCCAAATACAGGTAGGACTATAGATATGGGCTATATACATAGGTAATAATAATGTACTAGCCTACTATACAAGCCCTACATGTAGCCTAATTATCCGCCAAGGCTTAGGTTGCATATAAATCCACATGAAATGATCGATCGCGATCACAATCGTTCTAGCTTCGTCAAATTCCCACCTTGCACAATGCCACATAATAGGCCTACTAATATACCTACTCACTACTCACTCAACTCAAGTGGGATTTAGCCCAACGCGATTTATATATTCATTGATCAGATGCGTTAGGTTATATTGGCCTATAGCCTATGCGCAATATTTTGATTGGGTTATGCATAAAAGCCACAAATAATTGCTGCCTCTCTCATATAAATAAGGATTTCGCGACTATACATGGGATCCAGTCGCGAAATCCATACAGGGAGCAATAAACACCCTCGCGGCTAATCCCATATATAGTCGCGTCCACCCATCTGGTTCCAGGATGGCCACAAGGGCAATTAAGCGAGCCCCCCCCCCCCCCCCCCGGAGCTCCCTCCACCCACTCCGCTAACCCCTTTCCCTCCCCCCCCCCCAGGCAGCTCACCCTGTTTCGCGGCCCGCAGCGGGCCCGAACCCACAC
>WNLI01145202.1:0-10082 GCA_025802215.1 Wirenia argentea
ATCATTATCACCTTGTGTGGGTTGATTATGAATGAATGTATTTTAGTAATTGACAATAAATATTATTCAATTTCTCAAGTGAGGCGATTTATCATACTTTGTATGATTTTCTAGTTATTAGTGTGTTACGTTACACACAAAAATTTTGCCTCGAGAGTCGAGAGTCGAGACTCAACATCTCACCAAGTTTTGTTAAGTTAAAGAGGGAAGTGCAAATATATGTAGGACTAAATCCACGGTCTTTTATACATATTTCATGGCAGTATAATAAGATAATTTGCACAATGTTTGTTGCAAATATATTTTAACTTGGATCAACACTGCACATTTCAAAATAAACAAAATAAAACAGTTGCAGATTTTTCACTTTCCTACAAAACGGTTTTATTTCGCAAAAAAAGTATAGAATAATGTAGAATTATCTCCCTTATTTTACAATATCGATCTATGAAATAAAAGCAATATACTCATTTTATTTTATTTTTTAATTTGTTCTCGAAGCATGTATCTAGCATAGCTAATTTTAGGCGGGAATGGCTCAGTCGGTTAAAGCGTTGGACTACCATTGATTTGGTACCCAGGGTCGTGGGTTCGAATCTCAGACTGTGCGATCAGTGTTTTATGTGAAAATTGCTCTGAGTGATTTCTCTGTGTTCTGTGGATGAGAGCACATTACCATTGCCTCAGTTTACCAAGCGTGTAAAATTGGTACTGATCATATTGCATATAAATGTCACACTTTACTTTTAAGATCTTTATTGAGTACAGACACAGTTGTAGTTTTTGTGTATCCACGTTGCTGCATGCTGGATTCTTTTTAAGTTTGGTGTGGTTTTTTTTCTTCAGAAGAACAACAACAACAGCAACATTAGCGCACTGCGTCTTGCGACATGGCACATTTCATGAGGTATTTCCACAGTGTTCGATTTTTGCATACAGCATAAGTGTTAGGGTAGGTTAGGTCGAGGAGTCGGTTTTACGTTAGCCTGAACTTGTTTGAACCAGGTGAATTTTTGGCCACCGACTGTTTTTTTCGTTGGGGTGAGGGTCTCTTTGAGGGCGAGTTTACCTGGAGTGTCGTCAGGTAGTCTGATTAAATGTCCTATCCAGTTTAGTCTTCTTTGTTTTATTTTTGACCAAGATACCTGTTTTGTTTTACGAGATACAGCTGTTCATTGCTGATTTTGCTGATTTTGTTTGGCCATTTAATGTTGATTGCCTGTCTGAGGAGACGTCAATGAAAGCTGTCTATTGAGTTTTCTAAAGTTTGTGTTAGTGTCCAAAGTTCTGAGTTATATAAGAATATGCTCCCCACGAAAGTATTGAAAATCCTGATTTTAGTCCCTGTTTCAATTTTTTTGCTGCAGAATGTTTTTCGAAATTTATTTAGAGCCAGAATTGCAGACGTTTTTCGTTTTGATATATCTTTTTCAGTGTCAATAAAACTCCCCAGATATTTACATTTTTTCCAGCTTTCATCTCCGTTCCGTGTGATTGTGTATATTTCTGTTTTATCTTTGTTTATTTGTAGATTTTTGCTTGCGAGTGTATTTGGTATTGTTGTTTGGATGTGTTCAATGTTTATTTTGTCATTCGTTATATATGTAATGTCATCTGCATATTTGGGGCATATTAGAAATGGGTTGTCGGGTGGAGGTTGATTGACTAGCCAGTCCAACTCTGACCATTGTATGTTGCTATCTTTATGTTGTTGGAGCATTTCTGTGCGTGTTGGTGGTGGTGTGTTCTGCTTCAGAGCATTCGCGAGGTATATTATGAACATGATTGGGCTTAAGCAGTCCCCCTGTGGGACGCCAACGTTGGTTGAGAACTCCTGACTAAGTTTTCCCTTGCATTTTACTTGAATTTTTAGATCTTGTATGAGTATGCTTATTAAGAATAGTTCGTCGTTGTTCAAAATCGTTTTGAGGTAGTCGAAAAGAATGTTTCTGTTTACAGTATCAAATGCTTTACTCATATCTAGAAGTAGGATGTAAATTTCGATGTTGTCTGATGATATTGCTTTTTCGGCAAGGATTTTGCAGGCGAAAACTTGTTCAGTAGTACTTCTTCCAGGTTGGTAAGCTGCTTGATCGTATGGAATCTGCGTTTTTAGTCTTTCAAATGTTCTGTTTAATAGGCAGATTGCCAGGATTTTTCGGATAATGCTTAAAAGCATTATTGGTCTTAAATTTTCAATGGGGCCTTTTTTCTTCCCCGGTTTGGGCAGTGGAATTAGTATACCTCTTTGAATGTCTGCTGGAAATGTTCCAGTTTTTGTTGTTTCATTTAAGATGTCAGCTATTGTTTCATATACTGCTGGTGGACCGTACTTTATTAGTTCTACATTCAGCTCATCGATTCCTGGACTTTTTCCGTTTGCCATTGATTTCACTGTTTTTTCAATTTCTGTTGGGGTAAACGGTGTTTTGATTTCATAGTTTTCTGGGATTTTAAAGCTTTCAATTGTTTCGTCATTAAAAACTGATTCGAAATGTTTGGCGATGAGTTTTGTCTGATCCTCTGGTGTTGTTACAATGCCATCTGGCCCGTTTATGATAATGTTCTGTGGTGGTTCTGTTTGTTTGAGGACTCTTATCGCTTTGTAATGCCTGGTGGAATCGTTTTTTGTCTTTTCTACTTCTATGCATAGTGCATCAATTTTTTCCTCCTCTTTTTGTTTAATGTGTGTGTGGATGTCTTTCATTATTTTGTTTCGTGCTTGTTTTAACTCAGTGATTTTGTTTTCATCTTTTGTTTGTTGTATTTGATTTCTTATGTCTTTTTGATTTTTTGAGAGTGTTTCAAGCTGTGGGTCTGGCGTGGGTTTGTTTGGGTGTGAATATCCTATTGTGTTTGTGGCTGTGTCTTTTATTACTGTTTTTAGTTTTTCCCATTTATCGTTGGCATTTTCATTCTGTGTGGGGGTAGCGAAATTTTCTTTGATTTGTCGATCTAGTTTCATTTTGTATTCTGCTTGCATGTTTTTGTCTTTTAGGCTCTGAATTGCGAATTTTTGGGTGCGGGCATTAGGCTCAGAGAATATTTTGGTCCAGCTTATAGGCCTACGTATGGTGGTTACGACAAGGTTATGAGCTAAGGTGGCCTTTGTAGTCAAGTTTAACTGTACACACGAGTGCAATAAAAAACGCATTTTTCAGAATGTATAATTATGGTTGTTATTCAGTATACATATTTTATGTATAGTAATGATGCTTTATAATATGTGATATAAGTATGAAGTGCCGAATATTATTATACCAAATGCCTGCGTTAGCCTAATGGTCAAAGGTCAAGGTCATTTGTGGTCTTTGTTGAAAAAATAAAAGTTTTGAGATTTGGCCAATTTTTTACAAAATATAGGAGCAATTGCCATGAAAATTGATGGATCGTTAAAGTGGACCTTAGTGAATAACACCGTGTACATTATATGCCGGAGGTCAAAGGTCAAGGTTATTTTGACCAATGTCAGACTATGCATTTTTTGGTTTCCGAGACATAGATCGTCACAAATGACTTTGACCGTTGATGATTATAAGCTATATTTTTTTAGTTACGTGGTATATGCGTAAAGAGTTAAGCATTATGACACAAAAAAAGTATGGTTTAGGCCTATAATCATCAACGTCAAGGTCATTTGTAAGAATGTCTCGATAACCCCTAAAAATACATAGATTGGCATTGGTCAAAATAACCTTGACCTTTTACCTAAGGCATATAATGTACATGTTGTTATGTACTAATTAAGGTTCACTTTAAACATCCACCAAGTTTCATGTCAATTCCTCTTAAATTTTGTTAAGAAATTGACCAAATCTCAGAACTTGATATTTTTTCAACAAATGACCTTTCAAGAGCTTTGATTAGCAGAATAATTATTTGGTATAATAATATTCGGCACATCATACTTATGCCACATATAAAGTATCATCACTATACAATGTACTAGTTTCAGTTATTGTGATCGCAGTCCTCGATTTTCGAGTATTATCGCGATTGAATGGATACAAATGGGTGTTGCGTTTTTATTGCACCCATGCATGTGTACATCAAAAATGCGTTTCTTTTTGAGTCTAGTATGTTATTCCGGCGAAAAATAAACCGATACGGGACTACTATAGTCGTATATCACCTTACTACATTGTTTTTATGACGTTTCAACAAGACGTTCGACTATATTTTTTGGATAATGTTAACTTGTAATTATGTTACAATATATTCCATTGGGTAGACTGGGGTAATGTTCTAATCGAACGAAATCTAGAATCGCCATTACGTCTGTGAATACTTTTCTTGTCTAAAAAAGATGATGTCACCAACGAAAACGGTCTCTTATTGTGTAATTTCACTGTGTATTAGGTGTAAATATTTACCATTTTAGGACAGACAAATTCAACAACAATTAACATTATTTTATTAGGCGAAAATGACTATTTAAAGGTTGGTATCTTGTATCTTGGGACCTGAGGCTAAGTTTAAAGTTACTAATAAATTAGGGTCTGAGTTATTGAGTGCAGGCCTCGTGTAACGAGTATATTCACACTTGGGTGATCTCAAGATAAAAGTTAATAAAGGTGCTACAAAAAAGTGCTACAAAATAAAATACGCACTACGCAGTGTCTAGAGTCTGGACGACGTTGTAATAAAATAAACGTCGTCTGGAGGTACCATTGGTCAAATACTCAAATCTATCACGTGACTATGACGGTATGACCCTCACTCAACGTCTGAACGTCACCACGTGTGGGAAGATCGATACGCGGTAAGGGGATTAATTTGCACACAGAATTTCGTACAACGTACATGCTTACTTCCCCTTATAGCAGATGATATTTAAGGTCAAAACAGGGTAATCATCTCGGTGGCCTAGTGGGTAAATGCTCTGTCAGTGACCTCGTCGGGCGTCGGCCCGAGTTCGATTCCCGGTTGCGGCGATTTTTTATTAAATTGAGGAGCAACTTAGAGCATGACAATTGTCTAGACAATTTTCATGCTCTAAGTTGCTTCTCAATTAAAAAAAAAATCGCCACCTGTATTCTGTAAGCGGGAAATTCCGGGAATAGAACCCTGGTCAGTGCGGCTAGAATCCTAGCCGTTTCCACTAGACTATCGACAGTATCGAGGTGATGAAATCACTACCCTAATTTGTCAATAAATAGTCGTCTGCTACCAAAAATATCATGTGACGCAACACTCGCAAGCAAATTATGAAATAAATAAAACAACGAAAAGACGATAATTATTAAATTCACTAATCAATATCGCTAACAAGGAGAATGCCTACCATATAAATTTCAAAATAACAAAAAAGCGCATTATTACGGATGAATTAAATTTAGTTTTATGTTATTTGGTTAATCGGTGAACATACTATTGTCGTATACGTTATACTGTATAGACAATAAAACATACCTACTCAACTGTACTCTAATTCAATTTAGGTTTTGTCATTTTCTTCAATTTAAATGGCGGCAATATTCCCAAAGCAGCCACTGCGCATGCCTCTGTACTCACAGTCGCAGTCTGTGCAAGTTGGGATACGGATGAGGATACGGATACGGAAAGAGTTGAATACCCTAATAATGCAACTCTCTCCTGCGTCAACTACATGGGCTCCAAAGTGATGAAACATGAAGATTAACAATTTTTCATTCATTTCAGTTTGGAGTTTTGGAGACGCCTACCTAGCCAGTACCTAACGCAGAGGACACACGTTTGTGACCATGGCGGACGTGGATCCAGAGACACTCCTGGAGTGGCTACAGATGGGCCAGGGAAGTGAGAGAGACATGCAGCTTATAGCTCTCGAACAGCTCTGTATGCTGCTTCTTATGTCTGACAATGTGGATAGGTGCTTCGAGAGGTTAGTGCTACAAAGTGTAGCGTACTGTACATGAACTAGATATATCTTGGGAGTTCATAGGTTTTGAAATTTCTCCATGCTGCTTTTGTCTGACAACGTGGACAGATGCTTTGAGAGGTCAGTGAAAAGTACATTCAATTAATGATAAATTAGTTTGATAATGAATAATATTTTCCATCTCACATTGCTGTCATTGATGCTGTCAGCTCCTTCAATTAAAATGTGATTTTTTACAGTAAATATACAGTAGCTAAGTTCTGCATAATGCGTCAACACTAACCCCAGGCAACTTTCTTGACATGGCCGACGGACGGTCACGGACTAGGGTACCTAACTATTGAGATGTATGATTGGCAGCTGCCCACCACGCACCTTCCTAGTTCCTACCCGCCCTATGTCGCATCTTCCTAGACGAATGCGCCCCAGATATGTTCTCGAGGTGATCGACGGTATGATTGACAAAACCTTCCGTGCACCTTCCTACTCGTCCTGTGCCGCATTTATCTCGATGAGTGCATCCCAGACAATTTTCTAACTTAATATGTATGATTGACAGCTGTCCACCACGCACTTTCCTACCCGCCCTGTGCCGCATCTTTCTCGACGAATGTGCCCCAGACAACGTTCTTGAGGTGACCGCCCGAGCCATCACATACTACCTGGACGTATCGGCCGAATGCACTCGCCGTATCGTTGCTGTTGAGGGCGCAGTCAAGGCACTGTGCAACAGACTGGTGGTTGTGGAGATGTCCTCGCGTACCAGCAGGGACCTGTCCGAGCAGTGCATTAAGGTCAGGTCGAATACTGTTTGTTATATAAGGTTCAATAGATAAATGTATTGCCAACTTGACTCTTTTTACCTGCCGACACCCTCATACGCTGACATATCAATACGAAACGTCAAAGTGAGTAGAATAAATTAGTAGTGTTACATAGAAGTGTTGAACTATTTAAATCTACCTACCTGATGAATCTATTCAGTTTTACCAAATTGCTTAATGATATAAGGTTGCTACAATCTCTCTTAGACTATACATTACATACTACAATATAAATTATCATTAAGATGCACAATTTTAAACTAAGGTATATAATACAAAATTGTACAGCGTCTCTTGCTATTCTATTAATAAGAACGTTTTTAAAATATGACATTATCTTCAACATCAAATTCCCATTTTGACCTGAGGCTGACACTATGATTATGAATTTATGAGTCCGCTCAGCTGCCTTGCCCAAGAATGCACAGATAGGACAGTTAATGTGGACTTGCTCACACATGTGACTCCCATCTGGACTTCTGACTACAAAAATGTGGAGTTTCTACTATAAAGTTGTTCTATAATTCATAGCTGACTGTCATGCCGAAGTTTTGCGAATGAACATAATTTTATTTTCATAAAGACTATGAATGTATGATGATGTGGCCCGTGTGGGTATAAGGTAGTTAGTATATTAGTAGTACTATGCACACTAGTAATGTATGTAATATCACACTGTCATCTGATCTTCTACTTCCCATCCAGGTATTGGAGTTGGTCTGCACGCGCGAGTCCGGCGCGGTCTTCGAGGCGGGTGGTCTCAACTGTGTCCTCACATTCATCCAAGAACACGGGTCCCAGGTGCACAAAGACACACTACACTCTTCCATGTCGGTGGTGTCAAGGCTGTGTGGGAAAATGGAGCCACAGGATAAGTCTCTGGAGGCGTGTGTGCACTCACTTAGCACTCTACTCAAACATGATGATCAATTTGTGAGTGCATTTCTACTAGTGACATATAGATACCATTTAGATAGAATACTGTATTGTCATAGATATAGATTGGGCGCAATGTCAGTGTGGGGAAATGGAACCACTGGATAAATCCCTCGAGGCGTGTGTGCACTCGCTCAGCACTCTACTCAAACATGATGATCAATTTGTGAGTGCATTAATGATTAATTTACAATCCATGTGTGGTACACCTATATAGAATATTATATCATACTTGAATAAAATGCAGGCTCCCGATTGGTCAATCGACGTTCAATAAATTTTCGTATTGACATTAGCCGTGCCATAAATAATCTGACTGTTCAATAAATCTTTTATGGAACGGGTGATGTATTTTCGAGTATGAGATAAATACGTTATTGGTTAGGTGTTCCATACGGGATTTTATTGGCACTCGGGTTAGTGTATTGCACTAGGCGTAACCCTCGTGCCAATAAAATCCCGTATGGAACTCCTAGCCATACAATAACAAATACCGTCTATTGACATTGCGTCTTAATAATTTGTAATATCTTTTATTAGTAATTTCACTACGAACTTGTGAATAAGGCATATCATGACACGCAAAATAAGGCGACAGCATCTAAATATAGATTGTGGCTGAAAATAAGGTGGTAGGCAAACCGGAGTGCCGGAGAAACCACTAACATTCTAGCATGACCAGAAAAGCTCTAGACAAAGTTGATCCAAGACCCAGGTGCAAAACTGCGACCAAATTTGCGACCTCAGGATTACAAAGTATTCACTCTACCATTGAGTTTATTATTTATATACATCCACTCTATATTATACTGTTGGCATATTTATATAAATAAACAATACCAAATGTGCAGGTATCGGACGGAGCACTACGATGTTTCGCCTCTCTGGCCGACCGTTTCACCCGACGTGGCATCGATCCCGCCCCTCTAGCCCAACATGGCCTTGTAGAGGAATTATTGAGGCGCCTACAGAACATCGGGGATGCTGCACATAATACATCAGGTTAGGATCGGTACTTGTTTGTAGTGTGGTTTGGCAATTATTGTTTGATCAGTAATTTTATGTTATTATTTGATCTATGGGTGCCACTTGTGAAAGGTGTAAAAAAAATGCTAGTTTGTTGGTAAATTCAAGACAGAAAAAGATATGCCAGCATACTCTTTTATCAGTGGTGTAGTCGACTAGTCGTGTGGCTAACTTTTCCAAGCACTTGACATATCTTTATGATTGATGTGGTCGATGATAATCAAACAATAATTCAATAACATGGAATCGTGTAAAAGTTGAAACATTTGATGAAAATGTGGTGAATCGAGCTAAAAGCTTCACATATTATGGAAAAACCACGCTGTTGCTAGTTAAAATCATGTTGCAATTAAAACAGGAGTGAAAAAACAATGATCGGGACTGATACCTGGAATTGTTGGCATTGTCAGATGGAGATGGGGAAAAGAACACTAATGTGACGCGACAGATTCCCCAATCCCCATGCAGTGGGATTTTTAGACCATTAGCTCATAAATTGTTTTTACGATACCACAGCAGTCGTACTTTTGGTGTCTTATTGTACTTTGACAAACGAATAATTGTTATCACTGTCTGTAACATCCACAGTGAACAGTACACCAGGCAACGCCACCATTACCGTGACACCAGAAACTAAATCCAACCAAAGTGTGTCGACACTCATCAGTCTACTCTCTACCCTATGTCGAGGCTCTCCAACTATCACACATGACCTGCTGAGACGTGATCTACCTGATGCTATCATCAGTGGCCTAGGTGGTGATGAAAGGTAGGTTATTTCCCTTTAACCTAACTACATATTTACCTAGGTCAATGCTCAACAGTCATACATGTCGTGGGTCCTTTATATTCTGTTATAATCTGTCGAGAATCAGAAACTAAATCCAACCCAGAGCGTGTCAACACTCATCAGTTTTCTCTCTACCCTATGTCGTGGCTCGCCGACTATCACACATGACCTACTGCGACGCGATCTACCGGACGCTATTATTAGTGGTCTAGGCGGAGATGAAAGGTAGGGTTTTCCCTTTAACCTAGCTACAACTGCTACATATTTACCTAGGTCAATGCTCAACAGTCATACATGTATAGTCTATGTTGTGGGTTCGTTATATTCTGTTATAATCTGTCGAGAATCAGAAACTTAATCCCACCAAAGTGTGTCGACTCTCATCAGTCTACTCACTACCCTATGCCGTGGGTCTCCAACTATCACACATGACCTACTGCGACGAGATCTGCCTGACGCTATTATCAGTGGCCTAGGTGGTGATGAAAGGTATGCTATTTCTTGTATTATTTTTTCATGTCTCATGTGATTTATCTGTCCTAGGTATATTTCTTTTACATGTCCTAATCATTCAAGAATGTTTCATTAGTTTTAAGTATTAACTGTCGTGGATTATTAATTTTAAACAAATAATTTTAACTTTACC
>WNLI01145213.1:0-10082 GCA_025802215.1 Wirenia argentea
GGGGGAGGGGTAAGGTGAGTAAGTCACATAATAATTGTCCCATAATAATGAGTGTACATGTGAGTACCTAAATTTGGGAAAAGTGGGGTGGAAGTTGCATGAATGAGTGAGGTGGGTGATGGGTGTTGTAGATCGGTGGATTGAGTGAGTGATTGAATGAGCGTGTGAATGATCGAGTGAATGGAGGTGGGGGAGGGTGGGGAACAGCTATGGATTGGGAGAGGGGGAGTTAAATTAAGTTAATATTGTAGTTATGTAATGTAGCCTAGGCTATACCTAGATTTGACGACGTCTATGATAGGCCTAGGCTACAGTTTGTGACGTAGGCTACGCGACATGTTCAATGGACCCCTGCGTACAACATGGCCTCATAATTTGCATATGTGGTGACATCATACTAGAGGTGTTTGGTCTAATGATATGAGGTGTGGAGAGGGACGGGTGCGAGCGTCCAAATTAATGCATTCAATGGTGTTATATTATAGCATAAACGGTTGGCTCACGGGAGGGGTTGATGGTGGTTATGGCTACAGAGTACAGAGAGACTGGGTGGTGTAAATGGGAGATGTTGGGGTGACGTAGTCACACTGCGAGGGGTAAGGAATAAGGATGGTGAGGATACATTGATGTGTACCGCGTCGGTCGGCGAGGCAGATCGGAAAGTTGGTGGTGGTTATTGGTCTGGGTGGTGTAAATGGGCGATGTGGGGGATATGGTGTAATACTGCGAGGGGTGAGGAGCGTGGAAGGAGGAGTGTGTACACACCGATGGGTGACGTGCAGGTCGGATTGAGCTGTGCACGACATACCAACATTAATTTTATCATGGATGGATAGTGACAACGTCGGACAGCAACTGCATGATGTCTTCTCTGGGCATCGCTGTTCGTCGTCGTTGCTGTTATTATTGTCGTTGTCGTTGTTGTCGTTGTCATCGTCGACTCGTCACATTGTCGTCTTCGTCGTAGATGATTGCTGTTGCCTTCGACGTTGTCGTTGAACCGATGTCGATGCCGCCACTGCTGCTGCTGCATCTTAGAACTGATTTTTTACCCCCTGACCTAATCACACGTATTCACCATCAACATCGGCCTATTTACCGCCTACTGCGTGGCCGCATTGTCTCACCCATTGTGACGTCATCATATCTCGCTATAAGCCGATTAAGGCGAGGTTTGCAAACGCCTTCACGAAATTAACGCTTCCGGCTCACCGCGCAGGCGCCAATTATTGGATGAACGGGACGCTGTACACACAGATTATGGGGAATCTAATTAATATAATCATCATAACATGTCGCCAATAATGTTCCTGTATAGGGCAGGCTAGGCCCTGTAGTAGCTACTGCATGTTCTGGGAATACGAGGACGTTAGGCCTATTAATACGTTCCGACTCGTGATCCATAAAAAAGCTAACCATTTCTATAGTGTGATAACCAGGCTATGCCTACCGAAAAATAACTATCGCAATAACCGAGGCGCAGCCGAGTAAAATATGGGTTCGTGAAAGAGAGTTTAATAAAATAATCGCGTTTATTCGCTTGGTAGGCCTAGTTGATAGGATATATTATTAGGCCTATATGCATGTAGCATAAATGTGCCATTGATAAACTAGAGATACCGATTTCAATTGCAGGTATAGACCGTATAGTGTCTATAAACAGATTCAATGGAAATATCGTTTTAATCGAGGCGTAGCCGAGTAAAATGTGAGGCCACAGAGTGGGTTTCGTTTTACAGTCGCAGTGACAACCAATAACATGGATAGACACGTGCAGTTGGCATTTATTACGATTGTTTCGCGTTTCATTAGTGCTAACACTGTTATTGTGACAACGGAATGAAGCGATAGCCGGGTCCGTGACGATTCGTTGATCCAGCCTCGTCCCGAGTATGTTATATCCCGACCACAACTGTTAGCACGCGCAGATTTACGCCCCAGACCGTTAATTAACCGGTCGCTGTGGTGATCCTGTTTACGTTAGTGACGTCACTTGAACCGGATTAATCCACAAGTTAAATCGTGGGCCTATAAACTCGATCGGGTCGGATACGGCATGGCGCTTACCGACGCACGTGCTTGGGGTGGTGATACTGCGGAGTGATATGCCCCAGTGGGACCATACAACAGCAATGTCATTACGCCATGGCACGGTAATCCGTGCCGGAATTATCGCCCGCAAACCCACGACTATTTATATTTTATTAGCCCGCTACAACAGTTCACGCCTACCGTTGCTTTTATGGCGTATTAAACCGCCTTGTAGAACGAGTATAGGACCAGTAGTTGTCGGTGCTTCGTGATCGACTCGATGAGAAAAATGTGTGACAGTATCCACTCCACTGATGCTGAGTTATCGGACTTGACGGACGGTGCGAAGCCTCATTATCCCCCTTTATCCACGAATCAATTATTTAAAGCACCCTAACGCCTTGACGGTCCGCAATATTACGCCGCTTGTTGACAATGTTTGCATAAATTTACAGCGAGTATCCACTTGATTCAATCTCTATGCGAGTTTGATTGAATCACTCAAGTTTAATGAAGGGGACTGATTTCATTGCGTGTCACAAACTCTGTATGAAACTGGCAATTCCGGTTATTTGCTGACCACGCGCGCACAATCGCACATGACTGTAGATACGCCCAATCAGTCCTGTGCGAGCACGTCACATCTCGCGATCGCTAGTATAGGCCTACTGTCACGTTGTGTGCATGGTTCCATCTTCCTCTGCGGCATGCAACGATGCACAATGTATACGCGGTTCAAACTCCGTGCACTCCACCCGGAATATCTCAGCCGTGATGTACGTATAGTAACCGATGGATTATAATCCGTCCTTCTCAATAACACGTGACAATCGTGACATGTATACATACATAATGGATTGTTATTCATCGTGCTTGATTGTGAATTATAATCACACGCCCATGCATTCAGACTCCACTGTCTATAGTCACGTGGTATTACTACTCATAATCGATACTCAATATAGACAGACAGTCTCAGTAAGACAGATCTGGTGACAAAATTAATGTTAGGTGAGTAGGCTATATATCTCATAAACCCTTGTCTTATCCTTGCCACACAGTCTTTAGCGGTAGCGTAGCATATCCCACACGAAATCCATCCCAACACACATCCCACAGACCTAGCGTCACATCTCATCTCTCCTAGAGTTCCAGTCTCTCCCAACCACTGACCTAACGCCACCTATCTCAGTCTCTCCCAGCCCCGGGGCTACACACCGTGCCATTTTCCCACCTTGGTGCCGTTCAAAAGACGCCAATTTTCCAAGGAATTAGTCGCGGATAATTACGAGTTTCTTACGGGCCAGGTAAATAGCAATTTTGTCGTACCTGAGCGGCCCGGTTGCCCCAGGCGCTGTGCTACCTTGTACCCCACGGCCACATTCACATCATTATTCTAATTATGTTCTCGGGAGAGGGAAATAATTGAGTCAATAGGTCGCATGTGGAGATCTTGAGAAATAGCCGTTTC
This sequence comes from Wirenia argentea, assembly GCA_025802215.1. Taxonomy (NCBI): domain Eukaryota; kingdom Metazoa; phylum Mollusca; class Solenogastres; order Pholidoskepia; family Gymnomeniidae; genus Wirenia; species Wirenia argentea. The sequence goes on from WNLI01145213.1 coordinate 3,503, forward strand.
CGATTCATTTCTAGTTCGGTTTAAAGAATAATGTTCTGTATTTATTATGCTACTTCGATGTTCTGCATGGATTTATTGTACTGTGGTTTGCGTGATTGTTTACCTTATACGACCGTATAGCTAAAAGGTGATGATGCGTTATCTGTGTGTCGCAATGTGTCGTGTAAAATAAACATCGCATCTTTCCTCATCAAGCCATCAACGATCTAGTGGGCCTCAATTAAATGGACTCATCAGTCATCATTGAGGATAATCAAACTCCCGCGTTTATACGTATTCGTTCCTGAGTGTTTCATAACAATGCCTTGGGGCCATTTTGTCCATTACGCCAGGCAGAAAGGGTTTTGAAATAGAGGAGGGCTGTTTGAAACCTTTTTGATTAAAATGATATATGAAATTCTTCCCTTTATCCGCCGAAAAGATGTCACTTGAAAGGACACTTTGGCATATCAAACTGACAAGAGATCCGACTACGTCTTTTGCTGTTCCGTGTAAATAGATTCCATTTCGGCGATCTACTTTCCCAGAGGTTGTTGTGGTTATAAGATAGGTTAGTCATGGCTATAGGCTAGGCCTATGTGTGAACCCGACCTAGACCTACTGTTTGTCCAGAGTCCTGACTAAGCCCAATCATTCATTCCAGATCGTCTAGGTTGAAAGCAAACTCACAACATATAGCGCATCGACGCAGACGACGCTTAGCACTTGAGTTTGAATTTGCGCCCCTTTGATTGCAAGTCCGATGCGCTTCCAACAAGTTAATATATCTATGTTCCAACCGAGCTATTTGCCAATGCCATCGTATATATTTTATAGGGCCTATACATTTTTTTCTCCTAACTATATCGTAATATGTCAGACACCTGTGAGAGAGGAGGCATGTTATGACTAGTGACCGTACCCCATAATGTAAATGGCGCCTATTACAGGATCTTACCTTGTCTAACATGAGTGCAATTTGTTAGCAGCAATAAGTGCGCCTGTTCTTGATATCTCAATGTCGCTAGAAAAACAAAAGTTCTACACGCACTCATAGATGCCAATATGCGCAGTCGGAAAATATGTAAACATCGTGATCAATGTGAGTGGCAGGAGGAAAGCTGTGATTTATGCATGGCAACAAAAATCGATAGAGATAGAGAGAGGGGCGACACAATTGGTGACAGAGCTCGGAGGGAGAGGAAAAGAAGAGGAGGAATGAGGGATAGAAGAATGTGAGTGTGAGAAGAGGCAGTGAGAGACGGATGAGACGAGAGGATGGGAACGGAGGGGATTGGGATGGGATGATTTGAGAATTGAGATGGAGTGAAAGAAGGAAAAGGTGGAATAAGAGAACCCATTCGTTTTTAATTTGTTGTTCGATTTAGATCATTGCTTCATCATGCTATTCATGGTTCGATTCATCATTCGATCCTTGCACCAGTTGTACGGTTTGATTCGGTTTCCATTCATCACTCACTTTTTCATCGTTCGATTCGTCGTTCGATTCGTCGTTCGATTCGTCGTTCGATTCGTCGTTCGATTCATCGTTCTATTTGGTGTTCGATTCGTCGTTCGGTCATGGTTAGGTCGTCATTCGATTCAGTTGATCCACTGTTAAGATTCGTTTTCATTCATCGTTCGATTTACTTTTGATTCACCGTTTGATTTATCGTGTGATTCATTCAACTAATGGTTCGAATCGTCACTCGCAATTCGTCGTTTATTCGTTTGATTCAGCGTTTGATTCAGCGTTCAATTCATCGTTCAAATCTTCGTTCAATCTGTTATTCAATTCATAGTTCGATCCATCAATTTGTTTTCGATTTATCATTTGATGTGTCGATAGAGGATTCAATTCGTTGTTCAATTCGTTATTCGATTAGTCCTTGATTTCTCGATTCGTCGTCCGATCGTCATTTTGATGATGATGACGATGGTAATGGAGGTGACGGAGACGACGACGACGATGAGGACGATGACGATGTCGAGGTGTGGACCAGTCTGCATGGTTATGCATGGCGGTTCGTTCTTGGGTATCTGCATGTGGATCAGTCGGGCGATGGATTTCCCCTCCCGTGCCTCCCTCAAAGACGGGCCACCATCGCTATTATATAGACTGGACCGTGACAATAAATCTTTTACATAACTGTTTGTTGCCAACAAATTGTTGGGAAGTTATCTTCTGCGCTTATAAATATCATTCTGTGGACCAGTCTATAGGGATGACAGGCCGACCTTGGATCTGTGAACCAGTCTTGCGATGGCTGCCGTCGACTTGGGTATCTGTGGACCAGTCTTGTGATGGCTGGCGTCGTCTTGAGTATCTGTGGACCAGTATCTGTGGACCAGTCTTGCGCTGACTGCCGTCGGCTTGGGTATCTGTGGACCAGTCTTGCGGTGGCTGCCGTCGACTTGGGTATCTGTGGACCAGTCTTGCGATGGCAGCCGTCGACTTTGGTATCGGTGGACCAGTCATGCGATGGCTGCCGTCGACTTGGGTATCTGTGGACCAGTCTTGTGATGGCTGTCGTCGACATGGATATCTGTGTCCTGTGACGACGGAAGACCGATCGAGATTTCTGTACCATCACCAGAAGATTAATGGACTGCTAATGTATCTTTGTGTTTGGTTAAGTCATTTCATTAGCTGTATGCCGAGATGATGGATTCCAGCGTTTACTCAGTCTGTCACCCGGCATACTCGGCCTGTCACCCGACATACGGGAGGATACGGCCCCTGTAACACATGTGTTGTTTGGCCAATTTCATAAATTGACGCCGATTATGACTGCAAGGGGGCATTGATCAAAGGGCGACAACTCGGGGTGACGGCGGGTCTCATTCCGTAATGGAGTCGCTGAGTTATGGATTAGGGAACGATGAATAATATCACTGCTTGTCAGTCAGCTGGCGATGTCATATTTCCGCGACCTGTATATATAAATGGCCTATACGCGTGGACCTACAGTAAACCTGGTTGGAAATACAATAATTCTAACATTGTAACAAAATACATTATAGATCATTAGCCCTTGGGCCTAATTACGTGTTGTTACAGAAACAATGGAATGAATGGACAGCTGGACACGGTCATCTGATTATTTTATTGCAATTATACACAAACAATATGCGAATTGTAGACGACGCGAATGAATGAATGTCCGACTGCATACGCGTTCACACAGCGATAAGCGACGGTCCACTGCAGTCCGGCGCCCGCTCTGTGCGACTGTCCAGTGTCCACTACATCCGCGCACCTTGCGTCCCCGCCAGGCCCGACCAGCTATACGCGACAGACCTGCCGCGCCTCGTCAAGCTATAGCGCCGAACGCTCTCCCGCGCCGTCCCCGCTACAGCCTCGGGCGGTTCGCGCGCCGCTTTTTCTCGAACGTGTTGTCCATAATTAGGCGCATTGTGTGTCGATATAAGCGTGTTGGGCTTGGCGGCAAAAGGTCGTATGTGCAGGCGGCGGATCCCTGCCTCCAGTAGCCTCGGGCGCTAGTCACTGGTGCCGCTCGTGTTTTCTCGTTCCGCAACCAGGAATTATAGGTGGAGGACAGGAGGAATCACGCATGCGCACAAAGCGTGCACGTGCGCGTCCGGCCACGCTTTGGGTAATTAATTAGTCCAGATGACAATGTGACGGTGAATCAAAACGTCAAATTTCTTTGTTTATGGCAGAAACCGGTGGTTGTTATAATTACGAGAGCGAACTATATCATTGAGTTATATCATTGGATCGAACACCATGTATACGGTGTGAAACCTCAGAGCCGATAAAGGGAACAGAACGCCCACCTGAACGTTGTGAGACACCTCTGAAATCTGACTAATTAGGCATCTAGATCTATACCGATTCTGGATTCATTTATATTAATTATGTAATGATAGGCACAAGAACTTTAGCCTGTAATTAAACGCACCTATAGGCTATAATCATCAAACATAATTATAATCACTAATCAGTCCTTTACAGTATTGTAACCAATTAGCATAGCCTATACCAAACGCAACACGCACATGCCATTATTTGCAACCACCATGATATAATATAATATACAACGTCATTGGTGAAATCAGGTTTTGGGAGGAGAGGGGTGTCACAATAAAAATAAATTATAGGGATATAGAGTAGGCCTACGGTATTGTAGCTATACATGCAGTACAGGGAAAAGCCATGCAGATTGTGCCTACCGACTCAGATGCTCATTAGACTATGTTATTGTTATACGTAAACTTCCACCTCCCCCACCCCTATACTCAAAACCTAAGTTGCGGATGTATCACTCCGCCATAATATAGTGTTGACAATAATTGACGGGTGGAAGAACCCACCATTTTATCGCCATGCTCGTATAGATAACGAGCAGCACGTCATACACCCTCCCTTGGAATCCGCGCAACATCCCCCCCCACACACACACCATTTCTCTTGCTAACTCTGCATGTGTATCACTGCAGGACTATACCAGTGTCGTCAATGGAAACCTTACAATGTCGTTAGTCGCTACACTCCTCCCCCTCTCACATAATGCATCGCCACCTGTAATTTTCCCGCCGAGGGACAAAACATAGGATACACCGCTCGTTAATGCATGCCACGCAGTTTTGCCAACACTAGTGTAGGTATATGTTTTGTCATTTTTTTTGTCACGAGAAATAAAATTTATGTCGATTTATGTTATATGATGGTTTTCAAAAGACACATAGCATGCTACAATGTAATCCAAATCATATCCAAATCATTTTACAAATATGCACGTGTAAACCAATAAGGCCACATTCTGATTTATGAGACCTGCCCAAACTTTAAAACTGGATTATCTCGAACCATAAGTTCGCTTTCAACTGACGATATGTTATTCAGTGTCTGTATGTATAGCATCGATATTTATCATAAGATATAAGTATATAAGAACTCGATGGTATGTATAGCTGTACGGTGTAATATGTCTGAGACAAACTGTATACTGTGACAGTCATGAACGTGTACGTCGATCATATACACTACATACACATATACATACAGTAGTTGGTATTCCCTTCCCTCCGCTCCGATAATCCCACCCCAGCCCAGATTCCCCCACACACCACACCCAAACTAGATTGTGATAAGCCAATACCGCCGCTGGCCATGTCGGGCCTGTACTCAATCCGGTCACCGATCGAAATCCATTAGTCTAATGAAACTTGTGATCCTATAGGCCTCCCAGAGTCCCCATATAGGGGAACACACACCCGTGTCCCTGGTGCCGCAGACTGCTTTTGGCAACTCCATGATGTACTATGTACTGTATATCCCCAGTCTCCACGACTTGATAGCCCTTTCTAGATGAATGTTTATGGATTGGTTATATGGCTGATGCTTCTTACGTGTAACAACTTGGGTATTGGGTAACACTGTAAGTTTGTTTTGTTATAAACATAATATTTCATTTTCCAAATTGTATACATTTTACATACTAGATTTCATGTGCATTATAAGTATAGCCTACACTTGGAAAGGACATCTTGCCGACACCCCGTCTGACCAACTCATGAATACAGGGTACCCCAATGGCATCTCTTTGTTAGCATAACCAGGCTGCAATTTTGCACGTAGCCTATATATCTCCGGCTCATATTATGTAAGTTTTCTGGTTCATCGTCCAACTTGACGAGAAATGATCTCCTCTTCTTTCCTTTGATATCAGGCCATCAGGGTATCTCCCTTCATCCCTTTTATCGGGAACATCATGCACGATGAAAAAAATATCTGCGCAATTACAACAGTTACTCTCTATGGGCGAAAATACATAGGCCTATAACGAATATAACGTTTCACAAACACAGGTGTACAGATGAAGAATCCTAGTGAAAACCAATGTGTGTGTGTATATAGGCTAGCCTGTGTCATGACTGGTTCTTCCGTTGGACTCTTCTAAAGACAATGTCTATTGTCCTAATTGTGTCATATGGGATAATATTATTATCTCCTGGCATTACGCTTGCCAATATTATAGTGTGCTAATTATTACGAATCTCGTGGCTTTCAAATATCAATTGATGCATGGTGACAGACCACGTGCTTAGTGTCCGCTTCATCGCGCATGTGCGAGAGGCATGACGCATCCGAGCACCACGGTACCATCCCACCCCACCCCCACACCCTCCGACGCTTCATGGTATCATCGCACCCCACACACGCCATTGACGCTAATTGTCACCACATAACAGCTCCATATAACAGCTCCATAACAGCTCTATGACACACAGTCAATCAGCGTTGCCCTCACCCATCACATGTCTCTGTCACAAACCAGACAATAACCCACCTCGCACATCTTTTCCCATCCAGAGTTCATCTAACATAGCGTTCTAATTATTGCGGAACGGTTTCTATAACAACATTAAGAAGATAAATGTGGCGCTTTATGGGCGCGTTAAACACCCGAGAGTCGACACTGCGACATTAGAATACGCGATCAATCGGGCATAGAACGTAAACTTGCTCGTGCCACATCTGTATGGTCAAATCAATCAAACTAGAAAATCTAGCAAAGCTAGAAAGGCTGAATTTTTTATTTTTTTTACGCAGTTATTTGACCTAGAAAACCTA